>CACRXK020001920.1:598-40512 GCA_902702795.2 Paramuricea clavata | reverse complement strand
CCCCCCCCCCCCTACCAGATCATGCTGGATCCATCCCTGCATTTTATTATTGACCATTTAATTATGATAAATGAATAGAAAATTTAAGCCTAATCAATTAATATTCTTGCTTAATAATTTGATTTTAGATTGGTGCTATTGCCAAACATGAGTTACCAAGTGACCAATGGCCTCAATTATTTCAATTTCTTAATGAGTATATCAAAAGTCCACAAGCAGGCCATAGAGAGGTGAGCAAAATTGTTTACTGTTAAGATAGAAAGGGGCTATAGCTTTGCACCTTAATAATCACAGGGTGTTAGCCAGAAAAAAAGTTTTGTCCATTATACGTAAATTGGGAAAGTTTTTTTGACCAATCAAAGTCCTTGTGTAGGAATAAATAGTGTTTTTTTCCAACGTGTTTCTCCTTAGATGCAAACAACGGTAGCTTGGTTTTATACATTTCATTTCCAGTGAATGAACACTGAAAAATGCACCCGATGGCACTTCGTTTTGTATATTTCATTTCCGGTGAATGAACACGGATGTACACTGATTACACTTTGTTTTGTACATTTCATTTCTGATCAGTGAATACACACCCAATATGAATGAAACGCGATACATTTTGAGAAAATAGTTAATGGGAAAAAGTAAATAAATGCAAAAAACGCAATGCACTTTCTCATCAGAAAAAAACGAAAATTTTCCAGTAGACCCAGTTGGGAAAGCCCCTTAGTTAGCTACTTCAATTTGGAAGAGTCCATCAAACGGACAGTATATGGGCTAGCTAACACCCTGAATCAACAAGGCCACAGGGTGCATTTCTGTTTAACCCATCGAGTACCAGCAAGTAAAGTCGTCCATGGATGTTAAAATATTAAAATAATAAAGCACTGTAGGATGCATGAGGGTGCATTTGGTCATTCCAGAAAACATCCATACCTCCCCCACAGAGGAAATTGAAATTAATAAGTTAAATTAACCCCTCTTCGGACATCCTAACATACTATTATCAACAATTTTTCTAATTCTCTCCCCCTTCAGACGGCAGAAATTTCCTCCATGGGGGGAGTGTGGATCTTTTCTGGAACCCAGGCCCATTGCCATGCACTTGAAGGGTTAACGGGATACATAGGCAGGTAGTTTGATTAGGCCTAGTAGTTTGACATGCATCAGGGCACAACTCAACTAAAAGGGTTGATCGGTTAATGAATTAAAAACATCTGCGGTCAACAGAATTTAATGATGATCATTTTTAGATGTCAATGTATGTTCTGAGTATTGTGACAGAAACAGTTGGCGAACAGGTATTAGATATAATAATTGTATAATTTTTTGTACATTCTCCATATGGTACTTTATTCACAGCTTTGTTTTTGTGTGAAATATTTGAATTGCTATTTTCCTTTAGTTGAGACCTCACTTCCAATCCTTATTTCATCTTTTTTCCAAAACACTCGAAGATCAAGAAAATCAGAATGTGGCTTTCTACACTATAAGGTACTGCACTACTGCCAACACTGAAACAGGACGTCTTGTCATGATGCAATGCTGTGTTATTCATGATTAATTGTTGTGGGTAGTGTTAATTGATTAGAAATTATGACCTGTGGAAAAGTGCCCCACTTCAAAAATCTCCCTCCCCCTTGCCCTCATGAATGTTGTTCCGGCATCAATAAACTTCATAAGATGTCAATAAAATTATTTTGTCTCCTTTCAGAGCTATCACAAATTTGGTTCTGTACCTTGGAGAGAATGAGATTGTAAGTCTGTGATAGTGTACAACATTCAGTCTCTTATACCCCACATAGGTTTACTAAGCAACCAACATTGTAACAGAACAGTACCAACAAAGCTCACCCAACTAGAAATCTTCATGTCTTAATAAGTGCAGAGAACAGTGATCTTTGGTTCCTGGATTTCAGTAATACTTTGTATTACTTGTAACTATATGAATATGTTAATCGTTGTTTAGAACTTGCTGCGTCCTCTAATTCCAAAAATTATTGTTGTCATCAAGAATCTTCTTTCCACAGATGAGGTAAAACATTCTCAGAGCATCCAATTGCACTGTCAGGATTTTTTTGAGTGGGGGGGAGGAACTTAACCTAATAAGTACATGTCACAATTCTACGGGTGTCTGGAGGTTTGCTCTCCTGGAAAAAAGTTGAATTTTGGGTCTTTTCCATTGTGGAGGCACTTGCAGAAAAAATTAAAGATCTTAATCAATCACCTATTAGCTATGTGATTATGTGAAGTTATTGGGAATGGAACTAATCTAAAACTATGTTCTGAAAAACATTGGGGTGAGGGAGGGGGCAGCCACCGAGGCCCTTGGCTCTGGTAGTATCCAATTTCCTTTGTCCACATGAATTATTTAAAATGAGAACTTTCTTTCCAGGACAAGGCATGTGAGTGTATGGATGTATTTGATGAATTGGTTGATTCAGAAGTTGGAATTGTCATACCACATGTCAAGTCTTTGGTTGAATTCTGTCTACATATTGCCATGAATACAGAGCTGAGCGATAGCAGTCGTGTGAAAGCTTTGCATTTCATTGGTTGGTTAATACGAGTTAAATCAAAGGTGATATTAAAAAACAAACTATTATCACCAATTCTCTCTGTGATATTTCCCATCATGGCAACCCGAGGCGAGGAAGATGTTGGTGATGGTGAATGTGAAGATGAAGATGATGCAGAAAGTCTGACTGAAGCTGAAGATAGCCGACCTAATGCTGTTGCTGCACAGGTGCGTGGGAATAAATCTGATAGAAAGGATGAAAAATATCTTCCTTTTTGCCGTGGTTTGTGTCTGAACTACCCGGGCATCTTTTTACAGCTAGTTCAGACACAAACCAATGTAGCTTATCTATATAGAACACCACCTACACTGGACGCTATGTTTGAGATTATAACAATTTTGTACAAAATATTGTTATAGGTGGTAGATGTTCTTGCTCTTCATTTGCCACCAGAAAAGCTGTTCCCACCATTGGTGAGTTGCTGTCAGTAGTATAGTAATTCCTCTTGATCTCGTGGTATAGTGGTAGGAACAATCTAGTTTACTGTGAGTCAAGTACTGTTGTTTGCAACTAAAAATAGACTTTTCCAAATAAACGCATTTGCATGTCTGCTTGTTTTACAGATGCAATTGGTTGAACCAGCATTAGCTCACTCCAATCCATATCAACGTAAAGCAGCCATTATCTCACTGGCAGTGTTATCTGAAGGATGTGCTGACTTTGTACAGACTAGGTGAGAGTGCTAGTGCAGGCAAGGATTTCCTTGGGGGGGTGCACACCCCCAGAAATGCTTTGCACCCCCCAGAGGCATTTGGCACCGCCCCCCAAAAGTTTTTGCACCCCCTCAAATTATACAACATATTTTGATTTGATATTTTCCTATCTGGTTATTCTTATTACTAAATTTGTAAAATTACTAAAATTGTTATGATCTCATATGCTGCCATGCAGGCCTAGAAAACAAGTTTTGTTAAACACTTTCCTTGGCCTTTCTGGACGTTGCCACCAGGCCCCGACCAAAGCAAGCAGCAGCACCCCCCAGATATTCATCCACCACCCCCAGAACGAAAATATGAAAATCCGTCTCTGTGTGTCTATAGGGGGCAGATCTTGATAGGTTTGTCAGAGATGCATATTTTTTTTTTAAATGCTGCAGCCATCCTGCACCACTTGATTTTTTGCACAAATATAAAAAATCTAAGCACTAAATCTCACATCTTTACCTCGCGTCTTTATTAGGTATTTTATTACAAACACTTAATCGTCCTAGTCTAAAAAGACCTCGGGTTTCCAAGACTGAATATGAAAGTTAATTTTATTTACATTTTTTAATTTCAGACATCTTGGCACAATACTACAAGTTGTATGTCGAGGTATTTACAACACTCTTTATCTTGTCCTCATCTTAAAGCAAGCTTTCCCATGCAATGGAGTTGACTACGGGTAATTTTTATTTCTCATCAGCTTTATCAGACCAGCATCCGGTGGTGAGAAATGCGGCTTTGTTTGCATTAGGACAGTTTGCTGAACATTTACAGGTACGACACACACTGGGAAAAAATATGAAATCGATACAATGAAATTTGCAATTGCACCACTAAATCCATAGTATATCCATACTATTTCCATACTATAATCATAGCATGGAAATATACAATTATTATGGATAATCAAAATCTGTTCTATTTCCAATAAAGGTCCATACAATTTCCATTCTATGACCTTCTATGGATTTTAAAAATTTATTCTGCATAACTCTATCAGTTCTCCCACAAATATGGTTTGTTTATTTTCAGCCAGATATCAGTAAGTTTGCCTCGGACATCTTGCCTTTGTTGTTTGATTATCTTGGCCAAGCCAGTGGTAAAGCGGATCCTCCAGGGATATCCAGGACATATTATGCCTTGGAGACATTTTGTGAAAACTTAGGTAAGCTCATCCAAATTGCTGATGTAATTACAGTCCATGGCAGGTGGGTTAAATGAAGTGCTATGATGAATCAGACGGTGGTCAAACGACAGAATTTTATTGGAGTGGAAACATTTCATACATGCAACACTCCTGTATTTGATGACAAATAATATAAGTAGGAGAATGATGTAGTTTAAATTGACCACCATCTGCTTTGACGCTTGTTCACCAATTTTGATTTAACTCAGGCACGGATTTTTTTTTTTGGGGGGGGGTGCGCAGCCCCCCCAGAAATGATTTGCACACACCCCCCCGAGAGGCATTTGGCACTGCCCCCAAAAGTTTTTGCACCACCGCAAATTATATTTATTTTGATTTGATTACTAAATTTGTAAAATTACCAATATTATGGTCTCAGATCTTGCCATGCAGGCCTAGAAAACAAATTTTGTTAAACTTTTTCCTTGGCCTTTCCAGGCGTTGCCACCAGGCCCCGGCCAAAGCAAGCAGCAGCACCCCTCAGATATTTATCCACCCATCCCCCCCCCCGAATGAAAATATGAAAATCCGTCTCTGATTTAACTTGTTACCTAATTTACCTTTGTGTAGGTGAAGGAATATTACCATATTTGCCTGCTCTTATGGAGAGATTACTTGGCACATTGAGATCTCATCAGGTTTGCAAATGTTAAACTATTTTATACCGAATGTGAGTATAGTTATTGGCTAAAATTGGAAAGAGGTAATATAGAGTTTTGCCAATCAGTCATAATTTCATGCTTAGTTTCCTTACATTTTAGCCTTATCGTATTAAAGGATTGGCTGTTAGTGCTGTCGGGGCGGCTGGTATGTCTTTTCTTAAAACGTATTTTTGTCTTCGTGCTGTTTCTGTCGTGCCTGGATTTAATTTTAGAATAATATTTGTGTGTTTTTCATTCCTTAGCAAGTGGCGCTGGAAAAGAAATGCTTCCTTATTTTCCAGAATTGATTGACATTCTTAAGGTACAGTTGTCAAATGCTCTGGTGTTCAGTATTAAAATAAGTTTGACTGCACAGGGAGGCTAGTTATGATTTAATAATCTTGCTATTCTATAATTTGATTTATCTCCGACGTTTCAGATTTATATATGCAATCCAGTTTTTGATGGTGCTCAAATTCAAGCACAATCTCTTGGTAAGTATTGATGGTAACAGTATTAAAGGGTTTGGCAAGGATAGCAGAAGATGGTTGTGAACTTGAGAAATTTTGACAGTTCTAGGACGGCAAAAAAATTGAACTGCATCTTTTTGAATGAAAGAACTCTTTAACTGTAGTGTAACTTATTTTTCAGTTTCTTGTCTTTATGGTTTGTTCCCGAGATATTTCAGTTTGTTTGATATGTAAATGAATGTGAATATGTCCACTAATGTATGACGTCACATTGGTTGCAAGCTCTTTCAAAATGGTTGAATACACTGCTATCATCCAAGATGATAATTTCAAACTTCACTCACTGGTAAATGTTATGAAACACTGGTGAAAAACGTGAACAGATATCTACAGTTTTTAGAGTTAATAGATTTTTAACCAGTGTAAGTTGAGCTTGCAACTAATGTGACGTCATAAATTAGTGGACATATTCACACTCATTTACATATCAAACAAATTGAAATATCTCGGAAACAAACCATAAAAACAAGAAACTGAAAATACGTCACACTACAGCTTAAAGAGTTCTTTCATTTAAGAAAATAAGAAATTTCATGTCATATGCACTTTAAAGAGCCTGGCTCAGGCCTAGAAAATATATTTCTCTTCCTGGCAACAAAATCCAAAAATAAGACTTTCCTGTGTAAATCAAATGGAAAACTTCCTGCATATGTAGATTTCTGAGAACGTATGGTGCCGCACATTGTGGTCAATAATTGTAGTGGACAATCTTGCCTTGCAAAACACTTTTGTAAACAATGGCAATTGTATATGGCATTCCAGTATATAAAGCCCTGGGCAAACTAGGAAACATTGTTGCGGAAACATTGTTTCCTGCCAATATTTCGCCATGTTTCCCAGAGTGGGCAAACACTAGGAAACATTAGTGAGAAACATAGGGAAACATCAAATGTTTCTGAATTCGCTAGGAAACATTATTTTTTGCTTCTCAGGAAGTAAATTTTGTTTCCGCAACAATGTTTCCACGGGTGGGCAAACAGGGAAACATTTGAGGAAACATCGAGAATCACAAATGTTTCCACAACGATGTTTCCTAGTTTGCCCAGGGCTTAAGTTGACAAAAAATTCCTGCAAGATGTAAGAAAATTTCCTGCGAAGATATCTTGTCTAAAATTTCTTGGCAGAGGTGCTGCTGGCGCTGTCGGATATTTTCCAGCACCGGCCTGGCTTGCGAGGTTGACACACTCTTTATATATTTAGATACCGTTGGCATGTTAGCCCGGGTTATTGGTGGTGAACATTTCTACCCTATTGCAGAAGAGTGGATAAAAATTAGCCTGGTAAGGTTTGCTGTGCTTGGTATGGTTTGTTGTGCTTGGTAAGGTTTGTGGTGCTTGATAAGGTTTGCGGTGCTTCTGTATTATGTGAAATGCTGAGAATACTAAACATTTCTTGAACCTTAGGAACTTGTGGAAAGAGCGAATGATCCTGATGTGCGAAGATGTGTGTAAGTTTCGTCTTTTTTCTGTTTTAAATAAAACAAAATAATTTCAGTTGATTGGGTACACCGTACAGTATAAACTTAAGATAACACAGCTAAACTCAGTACTTCAGTGTTTTTTTGCTCTTGGGTTGAAAATATGAACATTCAATTCACCACAATGTTTTTGATATTTTCAGCTACGGACTGTTTGCCTCGCTTTCAACATTCCTCAAGCAAGAAATGGGACGTTACTTGCCACCAATTTTGAAACATATACTCGATACTCTTCGCTCAACGGAAGGCTTTGTGGTAAAAATAGTTTTATTCGCCATTCATAGCCATAGTAACTCGGTGCTTAAGAATCTTATATTTTCATTTCATCAGACTCACTATGATGGCGATGAAGATCCTTCATTTTTGATTGATGATGAAAATATTGAACAAGAACAAGGAGACGACAGTGATGATGATTCCGTTGCAGGGTAATGTTTCATGTGTGACACTATTCCCATGACGTCACATTTCGTGACGTCATATTTCATGACGTCATATTTTATGACGTCATATTTCATGACGTCATATTTCATGACGTCATATTTCATGACGTCATCTTTTTCGACATCACGTTCATGACATTGTTTTATTTAAGACTATGTTCCAACACGGACTTATCATGATTTTTTCTTTCAGGTACAGTGTAGAGAACGCCTTTTTGGAAGAAAAAGAAGATGCATGTAACGCAGTCTCGGAAATTGCAGAAAATACACAGTGAGAATTAGATGTGCATATTTCTTAATGTTAAAACTTTTCAGGTTTATGTGTCTTTATCTTCTATCTTGTTCTTTTATACAGAATGTCATTTTTGCCTTACATGGATGAAATAATCAATGAAGTTTTCAAATTAGTACAAGTGAGTAAAACTGCATTGTTTCAGAAAAACTGTATTCAGATCTTGCAGTGTGACGTATCATCATAATTAATCCGCCATTTTCGGTGGCAAAAGTATTTTATTCCACCAACTATTACACAGCTGTGGATCATGAAAACTCTTCAAAGTTCTCAAACAAAAGCAAAAGCGGCACTCGGTGTCACAGTCTTGCTCTGACGCCATGTTTGCGTTGAACTATTTTAATTTGTCACCCAAAATGGCGGAAGTCAACAAATACATGTTGTGACGTCACTTACAAGAGCCCAAGGTAGTGTCTAAAAGAGGTGGACGGGAGGTAGTTTATGAGATGGTTCCAAAATTGAAATAAGAGTTTGCGTTAGTATTATTTAGGGTTAGTGTGGGGGTTAGGATTAGTGTTAGGTGTGGAGTAAGTGTAAGGTTTAGTTTTGTTGCAAGTGGCTAGTTGTTGATTCTATTACGTTTTAATGATCTTAAAAACTGGCGGCCATCACGAAAATCTGCTTCTAGTCCATTCCCTTTACGACCAAGAGCCCAATTAGCCATTCCGAAGTTGATGAGTGAACTGGGGACGAATGTTAAAAAGACCACCTTAAAATTAGTAAGTATACAAAGTTTGAAGACGTTTACATGAATATCCTTCGAATAATAGGCTTTCGAAAATCGCGATATTTACTATGAAATGTATTGCAATTTTTGTTTTGGGACGCGCATCCCAAAAACAATCTTTTAATCAGTAATTTCACAATTTTCGAAAGCTTATTATTCGAAGGGTATTCATGTAAACGTCTTCAACTTTGTATACTTAATAATTTTGAGGTGGTCTTTTTAGCTATTTGGTTCATTTCGTAATTTGGGCACTTTTTAACACTCGTCCCCAGTCCTCTCATCAACTTCGGAATGGCTAATAGCTGAGGCCGTACTGATTTCCCTCACCTCGTAAGGTAAAATATGCCCGTTTGCAGGTTAGAAATTCAATCTTCTGAATGGCTTATTTTGCTGTTTAGTTTCCTCACACTGGAGTCCGGAAAGGTTCTGTAACCGCCATGAGTCGGCTGTGTCGAACTTTGCATACCATATTGAATAACAACAACGAGGATAAAACATTTTGTAAGTTTTTACGCCTTGGGCAAATTATTTCAACTGCTCTTTAAAGGTGCCCTACAGTCCGATCTGCGCATGTGCACAAAGGAGCCCACTTTTTTATGATACAAACAGTTTAACTATGCTTTGGATTCTTGCAAAGCCTGATTGTTGTTTCTTGATCATTTATTATACTCTAGAAGCTTGAAAATATAAATAGTTGTCGAATAAAGATCAATATTTTGGACACAAAAATGTAAACAAAGGCTTTGTTTACATACGGACTGTAGAGCACCTTTAAAATTCGCAAAATATAAGTAATGTGACTTTTGGTTGCCGACATATTCAGGCCTTCATCTTTTTTTTTAAACTCTGGCTTAAATTTCATGGAAATTTACTTCAATTACAGCGAGACATTCACGGTTGTAAGATCAATGTTACAGCTTTGTTAGAAATTATTGGGTGTTGGCCGTATGCAGGATATTTTCAACAGGGACCAGTAACACCTATATGATAAAATAACTACCCAAATATCAATGCATTGTTTGCATTCAAACTTATGTTGTCAAGTTCTGATTCACAAGATTATAAGCACCGTTTCGCTTAATAACTTATAACAAATTTCTCTGGTATTTGGGGGGGGGGGGCAGTTTTTCTTTGCCCCCCCCCCCCTTACGGCCCTGTAGTACATTCAGTCATGACAGTACATGCGGTCATTTTTTCTATGAAAATCACCTTCATAATTAACACGTATTTTGTTTTCCCAGTGTTGGGTATAGTGAGCAACTACGTGTCAGCGATGATAGCGATGATCAATGGAGACAAAGACAGAACTGTTGTTATGGCGATCTTGTTAAGTTTGGAAGAAATGTTAAAAAGCTTGAAACAAGACGCTTTACAAGGAGCTGGAAACTTTGAGGGCATTTGTTCTGCTCTTAAGAACGTCCTTATGTCCAAGGTACATGTACTAAGCTGTTTCCTAAAATTTTATTTAATAGGGATGCAACCATTCTCGTACCCAGAGCCCATCTTACGCGTGGTCAACGGAGCGCGACGAGGGGCTCTGGCCAAATCCATATCAAACTGGCATCTGATTGGCTACAACGAAGGTTATTGTTCTAATACTGGATATATTCTTTTACCATGTTTTTATGGTATCCAGTTTTGGATTTGGCCAGAGTCCCTCGTCGCACCGCGCGTAAGAAGGGCTCTGGGTACAAGAATGGGATGCAATTACCAGAAAAATACAAGGACAACTTTGTCCCCACTAACTTCGACCCTATCAATCCGAAGCTTTCATAATCTTCTGTAGTATTTCCTGCAAGCCTAAGTAGTAATAAAGTACGTATGTGTATCTGCAGACCCGTTGTCAAGACAACGATGACGACGACATTGAAGGTGAGCAAGAAGAACAAGCTGAGCTCGATGCCTCCGTGATGGAACATGCTGGTGACGTCATACCGCAGTTGGCCTTGGCGGCGCCTGGGCAGGAGTTTGTGGCGTATTTTGCTAGCTTGTTACCATGGTTTCTTAAACGTATGGTAAGTTTTAAGGCTTATTATTTATATAGTGGTGATTTTTGGTACGATATTTCTACTCCAAACGTATGTCACTGAGATGCCCAGGATTGCCATTCATAATTCATCTCCTCATTCGCATTTTGGTCCTAGACAATATTTAAAAGCAGTTCAGCCTTTTGAATGATGGTTTTTAAGGCGCATTTCAGTCCTTTTAATTGAAAAAACTAACTAGGAAAATCAATTATGCATAATTCAAGATCAGCAAACTCAATGTTTTTAACAATAAAAATGTTTTAAAATGTTAAAAACATTGAGTTTGCTGATCTTGAACTATGCTTAATTGCCTTAAAAACCATCATTCAAAAGGCTGAACTGTGCCTTTAAGTTCGAGAAATATTTATATTTTGCTGTTGTCACTATCCAGCAGAATAAAATGTTTTTCCAAGTTTCATAAAACATAAGTATTTCAGGAAAACCTCAGGTATAACTACATGTAGGTAAACTAGCCTGCGAAAACAGCCGCCCGATAACTGAAGGTGTAATCCTTTTCTATTTTTTAAAAAAAATATTTTTCTTTTCCTCCTTAGAAACCTACCGCATCAGTTTCAGATCGATCTTTTTCAGTGGGAACGGTTGCAGAGGTATGCTGAAATATTATTAAAGATTCGAGTGTTCTTTTAGTGGCACGGCCGGACATTTTCTAGCACAGATTGTGGAACCAATTTCCATTTTAAATTTATCATTATCTTGTTTTTTTGTCCACAGATTATTTTAGCGATGGACTCGAGTATCATTCCATTTGTCCCACATCTTTATCCTGTCTTGATGAAAGTTTTGAACGATGAAGATGGCGAGGTGCGTGGCAACTGTACCTACGCTCTCGGAGTGTTAGCGGCATCTGGTGGCGAGCCTGTCTATGTGTATCCTTCATTTCATCAGCAGGATGGGCACGGGGAGGGGGGCTTTTGTGTAGAGGGAGGCGGGAAAACTTCAATATTTACCATGTCTGTTTTTTATACTACTGACCAACTTTGCCCGTTTCTCAACATTCAAATATGTTAGAATTTTTTATCTGAAGAGTTTGGCCAGATAATCTGGGTCAACCTTTTTGTGTTTCGTTCTTTTTGCCTTGACGCAGTATTTTAGACATTATCCACAAATTTTAGAAGCATTATTTTTCTTGTTGAAACGAGAGCATGAAGTTCGTGTTGTTGATAATATATGTGCTGCTGTGTGTCGCATGATCCTCGCCAATATCAGTAAAGTCCCGATGGAACAGGTGTGAATTCAATTGAAGAATTATATATGAGATATAGCTCAATCACTCCCAAACTGTTCTCCCTAGTGATGCAATAAGTGCTATCTCTTATTGCTCCGGTGTTACTCCAGGAGGAAACCTAAACTAAACTAACTTTATACTGGATAGTTCTATCAGTTCTAAACTGTTCTCCCTAGGGGTCCAGTAAGGATCATCTCTTATTGATCCAGTGTTACTACAGGAGGAAACCTAAACTAAACGAACTTTATTTATACTGGATAGTTCTATCAGTTCTAAACTGTTCTCCCTAGGGGTCCAGTAAGGATCATCTCTTATTGATCCAGTGTTACTACAGGAGGAAACCTAAACTAAACTAACTTCATACTGGATAGTTCTATCAGTTCTAAACTGTTCTCCCTAGGGGTCCAGTAAGGATCATCCCTTATTCACAGTGTTACTACAAAAGGAAACCTAAACTAACTTTATACTGGATAGTTTTATCAGTTCTAAACTGCTCAAGTCTGCTACCTAGAAGTCCAATAAGGTCGATCTTTAGTGGTCCTATAGACCCATTGCACATGACGTCACAGCGCCGGTGACGATGCATCTGGAGGACAAATTAGCAATCTATGCATATTTTGTAAACAAAGCAAATTTTGTAAAACTTTATAATAATTTTGCATTAAATTGGTTAATTTTTGCGCTGTATGTGGTTGTTGTACCCGAACAGATATTGTTAGGGAGCATCTGGAGGACACTCTAAGGATTTGTGACGTCAGTGCAATGGTCTTTTTACAGTGGAAATCCCAGCACATCTTCTCGCCATTTCAACCAACATCCCATTAACAGAAAATTTCTTTAACTTTTAGACGTTTCCACTATTACTCCAGTGTCTTCCATTGAAAGCTGATTTTGAAGAGAACAAAACAGTGTACTCGTGCATTCTTCAACTGTTCAACAGCGAGCATCCCCAGGTATTGTACTGGCATTTGTTTTTCCTTATTTCTGATGATGCTTTGTATATCAGGAAATTTAGACACCACAATATTTTTTATTTACCAGGTGACTCAAAATATTATTCCAATAATTAAAATCGTCGCTCAAGTGATCCCCACCACCACGATAACAGAAGGTATACAAATATCCATAGATAGAACTATATCCAGTATAAATAAAGTTAATAGTTTTGCTTTCCTCCTGTAGTAACACTGGATCAATAAGAGATGACCCTTACTGGACCTCTAGGGAGAACAGTTTAGAACTGATAGAGCTATCCAGTATAAATAAAGTTAGTTTAGTTTAGGTTTCCTGTTGTAGTAACACTGGATCAATAAGAGATGACTCGTACTGGACTTCTAGGGAGAACAGTTTAGAACTGATAGAGCTATTCAGTGTAAATAAAATTAGTTTAGGTTTCCTGTTGTAGTAACACTGGATCAATAAGAGATGACTCGTACTGGACTTCTAGGGAGAACAGTTTAAAACTGATAGAACTATTCAGTATAAATAAAGTTAGTTTAGTTTGGCTTCCTCCTGTAGTAACACTGGATCAATAAGAGATGATTGTTACTGGACTTCTAGGGAGAACAGTTGAATGCCCTTTAAACTGGGCCTTTTCTTTGTTTAACCCTTAATTTTTCAAATTTTCCTATCAGAAACGCGTCAATCGTTGCAGCAAATGTTGAACACAATCAGACAACGAAATCCTCAAGAGTTTGACTCAGTTCTGATGTCATTTTGTCCTGACCACGTGTCAAGCATGAACGAAGCTCTGTCTAAGATGGCATGAGAGGTGAATCCTTAATGTGTGGTGTGTTTAGTGTACAACGATGGGAAAGGGTGGAATTATACTGCAACTATTCTGCAACGGGAGAATATTCATGAGAAAGGATAACATTGCACTGTAATTAAATATAATGTCAGAGGCAAGAGGTATGATACTGCACTATGCGAAGGAAGGTAGGATGTTTAAAATATTCTTTATCATTGATTGGAACGGAATTCTATGAATGGAGCGCGGTTTTGATGGTGTGGAACTGTGTTGCGGCATTGAACATCGATTAACAACGGCGCTGTCCCTCGAGGCGTGCTGTCGGCTTGAGATACTTTCATCAAAACTTGTAATAATAAGCAAAACCAGTAAAACTGGTTTGCTGCACCGGTTGCTGTATCTGCATGCAGATATGTGAACAATTGAACATTTAAAAGATGTAAATTATCTTGGATATGAGAGAACTATCGAAGAAATATTTCAAAACAACATTAGTAGAAAGATTTTAGAACCGTGATAGGTGTTGAGCTAAATCAATGTCAGACTGGGTTGCTATCCACAAGAAATAGTAAATGAAAATGCTTCCAATCTCTAAATAGGAAAACTGATCTAAAACTGGTTTCCAAATAGTTTGCCATGCATACATTAAACTATTTGTAGTTATAGAAACTAAGCTAAGTATATAAGAATTAACCTTTAATGAAAACGGATTCAACTGCATTTTGTGCTCTTCATAGCAATGGAAGACTACTTTCTACTGTATGAGTTTAGAAATATGAAATTAGGAGACGTTATTTTGAATGAATGAATTAATGAATGAATGAATGAATGCAATTATAATGAAAACTAAAATGGGGGAATTCGTTGACATAAAATGTTTAGAATATTTGTATATGCCTGGGCTGGATCCAAACTGCTGTTGACAAATATGTAATAAAATCCTATCATGTACTACTTGTTACGTATAATTCAATGTATGAAATTATCAATCAATATAAAACGGAATTATAGCTGGGGCCCTTTCAAGTTATATAATATTAACTAATTCATATTGCTTACCTGAGGTCGTGTCCATGCCACCTGGAATTTTAAGCAGACATTTACCTGTTTTGAAACTTCGTCATAACCACAACTTCGACATGCAAAACATTCCGTAGTTTAACAGGTGCCATTTCATGCACAGAAGACTTTATTTCGTTGTTTTTAAGACGAATTTTTATGTTATTTTCTCTCAGTTTAAGACATCCAGGTCTCTGTTTAAACTCGCTAACGTACAAAACCTGATCTTTCAGCTACATTTATCACTTTAGCTGTTGTTTGGCCGTTTTGTGATTAACCTTGCCTAAATTGCCTATTAAATATTAATCGATTCCGAGCCTGTTTCAAGACAATATTTTGCCTAATGTTGTGGAAACTGGGTAAAAAATGGCGCAAACATCCTGAAATTGTTTAAAAATGGAGCTGCTTTTAAGACTTAAATACAGTTAAATCGTGCTATAGAGAATTTGCACAAGCTATGGCAAAGAATCCATGTATCTTTTTTGTGCCATTTCTTGCAGGTAAGGATTTTGACTATATATGCATAATTTTATAAGATATCATATATCTGTATGCTGTACTGAACGTCTTAAATGATATTTTAAAAAAAGTAGAAACATAAATTTGACGTAAATTTGTTGCATAGCAAAGTAAGAGTTTTCTAGAGGCATGCGTGATAAATCTATAGCTAATAAATGAGACAAACCTTTTGTCCTGTTACTAAGGCACCATGAATGTATAAAGCAATAAATATATATTTAATTATTATTTTTCGATCATATAATAATGATGCTTCATTTTAATTTTTATAGCGTTTTGTTGTCTACAGTCAAGCTCAAATGCGCAAACAGTACAGACAAGCTCTGAGGTATGAATTAAGTCTGCATGTATTCTATTCCAGACGTGTCTTACTGCAACGTATAGCGTATTGTTTCCTGTGTGTACACCTAATAACTTCGACACAAACAAAAACGCTATGGCACTAGCTGCACTACATTGCGTTTAGCTTGGACTGAAAAACACGCTTTAAATGATAACAAATTCTTAAATGATCCATGCAGATTTGTACACTTTGCAAAACAAAACGCTTTGAATTCAGCAAAATTTACTATATCCTCTACATCCGTATTTCCATCAGATTATATTCTTACCTTAACAAAATTTCCAATAAATAATTTTTTTTATTTCTCAAGGTTACTGCCTTACTCAATTCCTATTCCAAACCCCTAAACCTAACAATGGGAAGAGAATTTTTGGCGAAAGTTCACGAGTCTGAACTTGGACTCTGCCTAAACCTCAACGAAACAGAGTACAAGACCTCTACAGCAAACACTTCATTGGCTTCACTACATGTCAGAGTTACAAACTATAGCAGTTTAAAGAACAGTGTGCTCCAATTTCCTTGCTTACATTGTCCTAACCTCACAAGTACCTCGCCCAATGCAAAATTTGTGCTGAACAACAAGACGGTCGAGAATATGACATGTTTGGCTGGATCACGTTTTGCTGACGATTTCCAAGTAACGCAGCAAAACCCATTCAGATTGTCTGATGTGCTGTCTTTGTCTATCATTGATGGGGACATGAGTTTTGTCAATTTTAGCCAAGGCGAAGCAGTTCATTTGCAGATGCCTTTAGTGAGGTTACCAAATACTTCCCGTCCTTATACGTTGAGTGTAAGTGGATACTAGTGTTTTACTTTTGTTATAGACGTATGGTCAACGTCAGAAATGTTGGTACTATAGGAACAACACAATTTGTCTCTTAATTCTATTCTTGCTTTCAAATACAAGGCAACCATATCAGTAGCCTTCATGATACACTGAAAATGTGAAATCCATACTATGAGATTTGCAATTGCACCACTAAATCCATAGTATATCCATACTATTTCAATACTATATCCATAGCATGGAAATATACAATCATTATGGATAATCAAAAATCCATTCTATTTCCAATGAAGGTCCATACAATTTCCATTCTATGGATTTTCAAAATTTTTCCAGTGATAGATGGTCAGCCCGCCATATAAGAATTAACATTCTCTCTGATAACTGCAGCCTGTATGTTGACCACCATCTGCTGCATGATAGTGGTTTGTGAAACCCACCTACATACCTGCATGTGATGTAAAGTGCACACGTAAAACGCACAAGTTATAGCAATCTGCAGCAGACTTATTGCAATGCTGTTCGAACAACTTATCAAACAGGATGTGTCCCCACTGCTTGTTCCTAGTGTGTTGACAACAACTTGTTGAGAACTTGCTACAAGGTTGGTGAGCTCAACAAACTTCCAACAACTTGTTATCGTCCTGCAATTCAACAATTTGTTGAATTGCAGGACCATAACAAGTTGTTTGAACAATTTGTCAACAAGTTGTGAATGACAATTTTGTAACACGTTTCAATTGATCCAATATCTATCTTTAATTGTTCTAGTGTGTTACCCGATCACTCCATACTTCACAATGGTCAATTTCATCTTGTACAACCAACCAAATTCTCAAACAGGATAACCAAACGTCTTTTGTTCAATGCAACTGCTCGGCTCTTGGTTACTACACAGTGTATGTCCACTATAATGATTCTTCTGATTATAATGGTTCTTCACCTTGGAACTGGAATTATGGCGGTAATGAAACGTCTTCTATGCTATTTTAGTCTGGTTTATCTATACACCACACAAATCCCTGATTAATGGCTCAGAAATAACGTGCTCATGCGCACAGTGACTCCAAATTTCGGAGTAAAATTACCCAAATTTATGAACAGTAAATTTCACTTTACTAAAAAAACTGAGTGAATTTGCTCATATAAATTTGAGTAATTTTACTCTACATTTTGAGTCCGTGTGGGTATATTGTTTCACTCAAGTTTTCCAGTCAAATTGTTTGGCAGTGTACGCAGCCCTGTCAAGCTTACTGAAATCCAGAGCCTTCGCTCGAAACTTGACTTTTTCAGATAGTTTCATCCCTATCTACCAAGTTTTGTCATGGTTGTTTTATTCAGCTCAAAACTGTTGTCTTTTGTCGTAGGTGGAAATGTTGGAGGAAATCCTGGCGGCGGTGGCGGTGTTTATCCTACTCCATACACTGGTTCCCTTGCGCATCTTTCGCTCAGCATCGACGCAGATTGTACGATTCTTTCCAACGCAACAACCAAAGCTGACTTTCTTAACTCGACCAGATACAGCATTGTACTTGCTTTGAACATCAGTGTGGACCACATCATCAACATGGTGGCCAACTGTGGGAGTATCGTCGTCAACTTTACTCTGCTCTCTCCTGACGGAACAAACGGAACATTGAATGCTGAACTTTTAGAATTCTCGGATTTGATCAGATCAGATTCATTTAAAGTTCCAGTAGAGAACAACTTAGTGTATCCACTGACATTGGGAATCAGCGCTAACTATAACCTGACGATCCCGACAAGTATTGTCTCACTATACTACATCCGGAAAACGGCGACTACACCGCCTGTGACAACTGAAGAGATTCAGTCATTGACCATAGATTATACGCCATTTATGGCTGCTGTTGCAGCCATACTTCTTGTGGTCGTCACTTGTATCTGTGGAACATGTTGTGCTCACTCGTGGTATTTGAGAAAGAAGAAATACACGCAGTTTAATAGTAATAAAGTGAAACCAAAGATAGAAGAGCCAGTGGTCGAAGAGGAAGAAGAAGGTTTGTCGTAACTTTTATGTTGAAGCTCATTGAAAGCTGGTATAATTTTGGACGGTCTCTGCCAGTGTAGGTAGTGGCTTTCTTGAAGGTAGTGTCTTAAACTAACTTCCCGACGAAGGTCCTTCGCTCGAAATCTCGAAGTTCTCCTTGTATTTTTCAGGTAGTTGTATCGAAGCTTTCTTATTATTGCCACTACAGTAAAGCCACGTATAGAAGAACCAGTAGGTTAAGAACCACTAGCCAACCACTAGCCTGAAATTTGGGCATTAAGCACCAAGAATACAAGTTTTTAATTTTTTTTTTAAATTTAGATATATGTAACGAGAACCATATTAGTGTCATAGCAATAGTTTTATGCAACAACAGTCCCTATTAATGTGTGGAATAGAAAAAAGTATAGTGTGAAGTAAGATTATATAAGAACCACTTCAGCCTGAAGTCAAAATTCACTGGTGAGGTGGCGGGGTTTACTGTATCTACACTTACACAAACCGTTCTTAGTAAAACTTGAAATGTATTTTATTCCTTAACCTAAATTTTACATTATTAAAACTTCTATAATTTCCTTGTCCGTCTTCGTCGTGAGGATAGATATAACGTGAAAAATTTTTCTTTTTAACAGAAGTTACCCCGCCCGAGTTCCCCATGACCTTTACGGAACGACAGGAAGTTGACGAACGCAAAATGTCTAAATATGATTGGGCAAGAACTTCGTTCGCGCAGGAACAAAACGATACCAGTGCCTTTCTTACTAGCGCGGCTGCCGTGGGGCCTAGGCTGATTATGGACTGTGATTCTGACGATGAATCCGAGAGCCCGCTCCCCCCTGGAGATGTGGCGATTAATATGGAGGAGATCAGTGAAGAGTCCGAATCATCCGGGGAGGGGTCCGGGGAGAGTACATCTGAAGAAGATGAGGAGGAGTATGATCCAAGGAATTATGAATGCGAGGATAATTTCGTGGAGAGTGAAGCTCAATCTCGTGCTAGTCTCCCACCGGCTGAGGACGGGATCGAACAGGAAGGCGGAGAGCATGAAAACGAGGTTTGTCGTATAGGCTTCACTATGGGCCCTTTTTATAACGCTTAGCATAACATTAGTGCCATCCAGTCGTGATTCAGTGAATGGAATGTCCCATTGTCTTTTCATTGTTTTGAAATTCTCACTGTTCTCCATGCCATCCAGTCACGATTCAGTGAATAGAATGTCGCATTAACGTCTGCATTATTTGATATAGGAGAGCCGAGAGGACGAGGGGGAAAACAATGAAGCCGAGGACAAACAAACAGAGGGAGGACAAACGAATGAGGATGATCAAGACACTGATGACAGACGAAATGAAGAGGAAAATCAAAATCCTGACAATGACGTCAGACAAGATGATGACGTCAGAGGTGATGATGTCAGAGATGGCGACGACACACAAGCTGGTGACGTCACAAAGGATGACGTCACACAGGACGATAATGAGGATAATGATGGGATACCTGAGGGTAGTCCACCACGTGCTCCATCACGTGATGAAGGTGCATCGTCGAGAGTGAATGGAGTGATGAGCAGGAATGGAGGCATGCCAGAACCGTGCATGTAAAACCACAGAGAGCCCACCCCGGGTTTTTATAGTTCAGTGTTCATATGCAGGCCTGCTCTTCAACACTGAGCTATACTATATTTAAATATGAAATGCTGTAATAAGACCCGGGTTGGACTCCTTGTGGTAAATCTTGGTATTCCAAGTTTTCATGGCAAAACAAAAGTTGATTTTTGTGGTCCGATCTTTACACTGTGCACGTTAATTTTATAGCACTTTGGAGACATTCCCAGCAAGCACGTTTTAAATTATTTAAATCTATATTACTCTCATTATGTGGAGCTTACATTCACGAGTTCAGAAAAACGTCGACAAAAAAGCATCGTAAAATGCAGGAGATAGGTTTATGAGATAAACTTGTTAAACCTAGGCAATACCGAAGTGTCGTAAATTACGAACAGTCTTTGAGAATATAAAGTGATTTTACACAGAGATCGATGTTTGCATCGAATAATCGCGCCAATGTGTTGATTGACAATATGTTCAATATTTTCAAGAAATGGATACATAATTGATCTTAAGTAAACTTTAATATTCCTTCATAAAATATTCATGACTACTAAATTATGTGCAAACAAAATAGACAGAAAACATGTGTAATTATAAAATAAAAGCATATATACTTCGCAATTTTGAAAGATTATAGATTGAGGCAAAAAAGTTGAATTATTCAACCTAAAATTTCTCAGTACATTCGGAAATGAGCAAAGCAATGCGCTAACCGTTTACTTAAAATGTGTACCTTTAGCTAGACAGGAGCTCAATCCCTTTTTAAAATGTTATATACCCTTTTCACGACACTTAGTAAAAGAATAGTTCTATATCCAATCATGATTTAGTGACCAGATTGTTCCATTGTCTTTTCATTGTTTAGAAAGTCCCACTGTTCTCCATGCCATCCAGTCATGATCCAGTGATCAGAATGTTCCATTGTTTAGAAAGTCCCACTGTTCTCCATGCCATACAGTCATGATCCAGTGATAGAATGTTCCATTGTCTTTCCATTGTTTAGAAAATCCCACTGTTCTCCATGCCATCCAGTCATGATCCAGTGATCAGAATGTTCCATTGTCTTTCCATTGTTTAGAAAGTCCCACTGCTTTCCATGCCATCCAGTCACTGAATGTTTTGACTTATTCTGCGAAGTATTTATTCTGTTTAGGAATTAAAATCTCTGGTTCCTATCGATATTAAAATGTTTCCTAGTTTTGGCAACCTTCACTTGAGTTGGTTATATCCGTCATTGACGTTTCATCTCGACAAAAACAAAACTTCTTTAATCGATCTCCCAGATTTTTCATGAAAACGAGGTGTAAAACAGGACAGGCTGCCTCGTTGACGTGAAGTGTAAGCACTGCAAGTGCAAACATTATCGGTGGTGGGTACTTTAGGGTATATTGTAGGATCACGGTGACACTTGGTGGTATCCATGAGATGAGATAGGTGGTAATTATCCAGAACACCATCGATGCAACTCTTCGTTCTTGACCTGGAAAAGGAAGTAGAAAAATGAGATCAGAGTTTTTTTATATATTGCATGCACATATTCAACAAAATCTATTCCTTATTCTTCCGAAGAAACTTCACTAACTTCCCAACGAAGAGTCTTCGCTCGCGTTTTTACTTGTATTTTTCAGGCAGTTGAATCCCTATCCATTTTCATTTCTCTGGTGTTCACTGGAAAAAATTTGAAAATCCATAGAAGGTCATAGAATGGAAATTGTATAGACCTTTATTGGAAATAGAATGGATTTGCTTATCCATAATAATTGTATATTTCCATAGTATTGATATAGTATGGAAATAGGATGGATATACTATGGATTTAGTGGTGCAATTGCAAATTTCGTAGTATGGATTTCACTTTTTTCCAGTGGTTTTTGGTACTAGTTCTCTCAATTCATCCTAGAGGTCCAGTATTAAAGAACCGCTCCTGGCAGAGTCAAACTAGAAACACTCTTGTAGCTAACATTCACACTTGAAAGGAAAATACATTCTTCACTGAGCCACCAGCACCACTTGATTGAGGTGAACAATTTTAACCACTCACCTTGGTTGAGCATATTTCTTCGCCGTCCTTCTTCTATGGTCTGTGCAGCAGCAGCTTGAAACATTTGTCGATTATGTCTTTTTAAAAATCTCATCAACTTATAATAAAAACCAATAAGCAGTACAAATGGTATAGCGACATGCGTTGCCCCGATAACGGCCAACATCACAATTTGATTTTGTCCAACAATTGCGCATTGACCTCGAGTACGGTTATACCCAAACTGTATAAAAACCGCGAGGATTATTGTGAAAATTGTTGCATGTGCCCACGTGAACAGGATAATGCATTTTAAACGCTTTGTAGTCATTTTTGTTGCGTACTTCAAGGGTGATTTGACCGCACATAATCTATCTACCGACATAAAAACCATAGTTTCAATTGTCACGACATATAATGGATACGGCAGAATGCCAACTATCTGACATAAACTCCCACCATCTGCCACTAGATCTGGTTTCATTACATGCGCCAAAAGTTGAAGAGGAATTTGAAGCAAGGCGGTTAAAAATTGACTCACATTCATATTCATCTGCAAAAGATCGGAAGGTTTTCGTCGACTTGAACAAAAACAAGTCAACAGTAGTACATATAAATTGGCCGGAACAGCAACAACGAAAATAGCACCTGAGAAAATAGCCAGACCAATTTTTTCTTTTGAAGAATAAACGTTAAAAACACTCGCACTGACATTGTCAGCCATAATTCACACGCAACTTTCTGAATTTAATCATTGTCTTTTTTTGTGATGTAATATTAATACACTTACGAACGTTGCCATTTAAGGACATGTCTTAATAATTGACTCGAAGGAGGGGCTAGAAAATAGATAATTGTTGAGTTGGGTTTGAATAAAACATAGGAGTTTTACAGTGACCATTCATAATTGTATAGCAGTGTCGTAAGTGTATAAATTGTCTATATTACTATATCAGCTAGGGACGTTCATGAAGCATTTGTTAAACAACATAATTGGTTGTTAAATTTTGTTTTATATTTCGTGGAAGTATTTTTTATCAAAAAGGTTAAGTTTTCACAAAAAGAATTGTAATTGATTAACAGTTTAAGCAAAAAGTTATGCCATATCCATGAAATGCGGTTGCTATGGCCCATGGGGTTAAGTCATTAAATTGTTTATCGGTTTAGGAAAAAAAACATTGTCATAAACTTGTATATATATTGCTTTCTTGAAATAGATGTCACACAACTGAAGTCTAGAAGACTGTGTAATTATAAGCCTTAAATTTCTCCAAAACTTTCAAGACGACGGTATTTGTCGTAGAGTCTTTCCAAAATTTAAACATTTGCATATTTTATGAGTGTACAATGCGAGCGGAAATTACTGCATGTCTAGCACCGTTTGTTTTTTCATCAATTTAAGCGAACATGCAAAATATGTACTTTAGTAAATATTAACTAGAAATTCATGATTTGCAAAGCTGGAGCCAAACACATCTAAACTTTTGAGGTTTCATTGTTTCAAATTTTCACGCAAGCAAAACATATAGACGTGTGAATATGTATCTTTTCTGGATGAGTTGTACATACATCCACTATCCGGCACTGATCTAATAGTAGACTGGATAGAGCTTCTATATATAGGTGTCAAAGTTTACTATTAGCTCAGTGTTGACATCCACTACCCCTGTAGGCGTTTCTGGTAAACAAACCGTCACAACTCAGTCTCCTCATCTCAGTGTCAGCGCGTTCAATCTGCTCACCGACCTTTGAACCAGAGGACAAGGAAACACGAAAGAGCATTTGCAGCGTAGGAGGCTGTATTACGTTGAAATTAAACGCATTCAGAACGTCTTCCAGACTTCCCTGTTTGAACAACCCTTGTCAAAAAAAATTCCAGGAAGTCTGGAAATATTTAGAAAAAACTGCAGGCTATAGATGCGATATTACGGACACATGCTAAGTGTTACACAAAGCCAAAAGTTTGTTGCACATTCGATTGTTTTAGATTTTTACATTTTTCTGCTATCCCTCGAACTAAAACGTCCGAATTTCTAATCCGATCCAGCCCTTGGATTTAAAATATTACAGCGAAGCCTGCCACAGGACATCCGTACGCCAAACGTCTGTGTGGGAGATTACACAAACTCACTGTTTGCCAAATGTTTGCAAAAATTTATGCCATGCAAGCGTAGTAAATATAAACTTACGAGTATTTTAGGAATAAGTATACTGCATGCATCCATAAATGTCTTTAACTCAGGAGATTTTAATTTAATACCAAACGGAAACGTCTATTTGAAATAATATAAGATCAACAAAGTTGCTTTGCAACAAAAACTGACTTTAAGAAATGTTAAATAGAAGTGTTGACGTATCATGTTTTGCAACTTTTGTCTGAACATCTTTAATTAACATGCATTGAAATCAGTTTTCGTTGCAAGTTGCTTCGAATACTTTGCTTTTAATTTACTGTCTTCATTTTAATGAAATTTTTCCCAAATGGCATTGACGTAAACGTCACGAAGTTTTGTTTGCAATGCGTGGCGGGTTTTTTCCACTTGTGTTATTATACGTGATGTTCCAGCTCTGTGAGTGGTCGTTTGAGTTGTACAATGCAAACAGGACTGTCATCCGAAGTTTGCGAGGGAGTAATAAATTTTTTGTTCGTTGCGTGTCAGAGTTGTTAGCGAGCCAAACGATATAAATACTTGGACTTTATATGCTACATTTTTGAAACCGCATAAGCTGTGTTCTTCAACAGTACGCTGCGTTTGTAATAGTAAGCTTTAACGTTTAACAATGGAAAATAACATGAGTGCAGCCTTAATTTTCTCGAATGTGAAAGTGAATAATGGAAGCTATTTTGAAACATTCACCGAGGAAGCATTAATTATCATTACTACAATCACTGCAATTCTACTTCTGCTTGCTATCCCTGCCAATATTTTAGTTCTTCTCGCTTACCTGAAGACATCTAGCGCGCTGAAGAAGCCTGCAAACTATTTACTGGTCAACCTCACAATCTCCGAATTACTATTGGCTTTGGTAGTCATTCCCCTCCAACTACTGGTTCATATCAAACCGAGTTTAATAAGCGATGGTGGTGCACTTTGTATGTTAGTGGGGATCTTAACCTATCCATTCTACACGGCTGTCATTATTACCATGATCTGTGTCTCAGTGGATCGATATTACGCGATTCGAGCTCCATTGAGCTATAAATTTAAGATCAGCGGGAACCGGATTGCTTACATGATAACCTACACATGGTTCCATGCTGGTGCGTTCGTCTTCGGATTTGGTTTCTCCCTCGGCATCGGGTTTAACCCTCAGATGGGTGTCTGTGGTATCCTCTGGGACAACAACATGACTGTGAGCGGCGTGGGGGCAATCACTCACATAGTTCTACCGTTCTTTCTACTTCTGGGCCTGAATATCAATCTCGTGGTCTCTCTAAAGCGCCAGAATCGTATCGCTGTAAATAGCCTGGATTACAGACAGAATCAAATCTGGAAAGCAAGGCAAGGTAAGTGCAAGGTGATTGAAATAATTTAGACTTGTTACTCTGAATAAAGCCTGGTTGACAGTCTGTTCTCACTGCAAAATTCCTACTGTGTTCACTTTGATAGTGTATAAAACCAGCCCTAAATTAATGAATGTATCCCCGAACAAATTGGAAGAAATTTTTCCCTTATCTACAAGTTTTAGACGTTTCCGTATCTTTTGGATCATTTTTTCTATACACAAACTTTGATAAGAACTAAAATGTTATGAATAGTTACGTGAAACGAAAGAAAAATAATATCTTAATTGGGGCAGGTGTGAGCGCAATGTTGAAAAACAAATTCAGAAAAACTTAAAAACAATATTAAAATTGGTGTAAAATAATATACAATTTAGGATTTTATAATTACTTCACAACATGATGCCTTGTTGGAGTTTTATATTTGGAGTTTGTTATATTTTTTATAGTTTTCTAGATCTGTTGGATTTTTTTTTGATACTGTTTCTTTAAATTAAACATATAGTATACCTTCACTGGAACACGTTTTGTGTTTTTGAACGTTTTATGTTATATAGCTTTTGTCACCTCTCAAGATGTGCGTAAATGCAACTTTAATGAACTATATGTCTATAAATCAAATAATCTTTTAATTTAAATTTTAATTTAGACAACAAATCACCGTGAGTCTGTGACGTATGTCATATACTGTTGTATTAAAAATTCGTAGAATATTCTGTTGTCAGTTGACTGATGTGTCCGTATAGTTTGAGATTCTCACTAGTCTAATTAAATTTCTAGTAAATATTAGCCTGTGTACAGCCGTTACTCTCGACGAAGCGCGAGAGAGTGAGTAACAGCTGTACACAGGCTAGTAAATATACAGGATTCGTAGCGGTCTCTGAAATCTTTGAAATCCTTGAATGCAGGTCTTTAAGGTCTTTGAAAAGTCTTTGAATTGTGTGAAAAAGCGAAGAAAGTCTTTAAAAGTCTTTAAATTCTTTAGTGACTATTTGATTATACGATTTCCTAGCTAATAAAATAGATTGATTGAAGCAAGATTTTCGCAAATATCGACGATAAAGTGCATTTTAGGATGTGATTTGAAGGGACTAATTACTGGGTAAAAATGGTGCTTACACTCGCAATTTTTCGACAGCTGATTGCTCTCAAAGGTCTTTGAAAAGTCTTTGAAAATAGGCAGAAAAAATCTTTGAAAGTCTTTGAATTTTTTTGGTCTTGGAGACTACGAACCCTGATATAAGATGTAAATGAAAACATCAAGTTGACATATTTCATTTCATTTTAACAGCTCAAGAACGTCGCATCACATTTCTCGTATTCTGGATAATAAGCACGTACCTATTATGTTGGCTACCGTATCTAGTCACCAGAGGATTATGGGTGATGCTATCCCAGCCTACGTCAGCGCTGACAAGCACCATAGCAACAATAAGCTTGCAATTGAGTGTGCTTATCGACCCTTCACTTAATCTTGTGTTTAGAAAAGACCTCAGAGCCACCATAGAACGTTTAATACGAAGACGAAGAAATGAGAGCATCACAATTCCAACAGGAGGATTGAATCTTGGCTTCACTCGTGTTTCGGAATATACTCGTCACAATACGAGAATCTTTGTGCGACCGAAATCTGAAAACGTGGATGATTAGACTCTGGGGATCTCGTAGTGCATTAATGGTTAACCTCGGCATATCCGCTCGCAGAGATATGGTCCCTTGTAGAGGCGTAACCACGGGGGGAATGGAGGAGGCCGGACCCCTCTCCCCACTTTTCTTCAGGACTGATTTTGTAATTGTTTCAAAACTAACTGAGGAGAAACTGTGAGAGTGTAACCTTGGAATGTTTCATCTATGACATAAAATATACCAAATCTGTGTCTTCCAGATTATCATAAAATGTGTCGAAAATGCACGACATAACATTTCCCACACCCCAAAATAGAAACATTTTCCAGACCCCCGGACAATCAAGCCTCCCCATTCGTTTGGGACTGGCTACGCCCCTAAAAAACACACTAGGATGCTGCCGATGATCCTGAATCGGTGATGCGCGGAAACCGAACATTACAAATGTGACGGTTTGAGAAGAACTGCCATTACGTAGTGTCCAAGAAAATGGCCAAGACAAATTTGCTCGTCCATGACAACGCCAATTTCAGTGGCATTTATGTAATTATTTTGCTTGATTTAATCAGTGCAAATCGTTCTCGTTTAATAACAATAATTATATTCTTGCAGCGATAAAGAACGCATTTATTATTAATACATGAATCATGCATAACCACTCTAGAACAATCACAAATGTCACAACAAATCTGATTCATAAAAAACTTTTAAGCAATTATGATATAATCGTTTCGTATATATGTACAACGATCATATATTCAGATTATTTTTATTATATAAATATATAATACCACGCTTTTGGGAATGCTAACAGTAGTTTAATGTCGCCAAACTGGCTTTAATTTGATGCAAATGATTGGATATTAACCGATGCCACCCTTGATTAAATTGTAGCAAAAGTTTGCGTATCGTAACACATTAAGAAATTCATGCTTTATTGCAAATGGAAATTTCTTTTGTCCGAGGTTAAAGCTGTGTAAACACCTTGATTGTGCCGAACGTTTGAGAGTTTGCACAAATCATAAAATTGCTCGTATCTATGCTGAGATGATAAAGCAATCAGTAATCAAAAACAGTGAATGATATTGGTTATTCGTTTTTGGTATCTGTACGTGGAGAATGTTATAATATAGAGAATGTTATCAATGTGAAATTCGCATTTGAAAGTGAAAGTTTCTAGTGATCTATCATGTAATGCCAAGGGGATTAATTTGTTCTTACAAAGAGTGATGCTGTAATCAATTGGCTATTACTATATGGTATATATATAGTATTGTATTGTAAGGCAAGTTCCTTCAAACGGTTGGAAATCACAATTGAATCTGTTCCAATTTGTTATATCTGTATTTAGTGGTCTATTCTCAAATAGTGGCAGGCCAAAGGGATTGATTTGCAGACAATGATGCAGTTTTAATCAATTGGCAATTGCTAGCAAATATATTTGAAGATGAAGCTATAGTCCATTCAATAGTTGCAGTCCACTCGTAGCAAATACTTCAAGTCTCTGCAAAGTGAAGAAGAATGACTTTGAACGAAACTTCCATCCACGTTTATTCCCACGAAGAAGTATCGGCTTTAGTCGCTTTAACCACCTTCATTTTGGTTCTCTCTGTACCAGCTAACATTCTAGTCTTACTTGGTTACCTAACCTCGCCTTCAGCTCGTAGAAAACCATCAAACTTACTGCTCATAAACATGACTCTGAGCGAGCTTCTCACAGCGGTAATCGTGATTCCTTTACAACTTGTCGTTCACTGCACCAACTCGAGTCTGGCAAGAAAGGACGGACCATGGTGTAAAACTGTTGGTGTACTAACCTATCCATTTTATATCGTCACTGTCGCTACCATGGTGTGTATAAGCATTGATCGATTCTATGCAATACGTGAACCTCTGAAATACAAGTCGAAAATGACTGCAAAATGCATTGGACTGATGATCGTCTATACCTGGTTTCACGCAGCAGCATTTTCGTTTATATTTGGCTTCGTAGTCGGTGTGGGATACAATAAACTCTCAGCCGTTTGTAGCATCGTTTGGGATGATCATATGGGAGTGAGCGTTTTTGTCGCCGCCACTCATATACTGCTACCGTTTGTGTTGCTAATGGTCCTAAATTTGAATTTGGTCGCCTCGTTGCGGAAACAGAATCGTAATTTAATGAATCAGCTTGACAGAGAGTTGAATGTTACTGATCGTGTCCATGCGGGAAAAGTTCATACCAGACAAGGTAGGTTTGCAAGTTTTTGTTCAGGAGTTTCACTAAGCACTAATCATGCAGTCTTGCATTTCATGACAAACCAGCACGCGTGGTATCGTGCACGATCACCACGCTTGCCTTTCAAGTTTGGGAGACCTGAGTTCAATCCTTGGTCGGACCTCTACTCAAGGTCTTAAAATAATTGAGGAGAAAGTGCTACCTTTCCATTGACATCATTCAGTAACTAAATGGTTAGACGTCTTCTCCGATAAGGACGTTAAAATCGTAGATACCTCGGATCCCCTATCGATTGCGCAAAAGCCTGTTGGGCAATCCGCTCATGAATGAGTGAGAAACTCCAGAAGCTAATGATGTTGATGATGACCAACTCCAAGAAGAACGGTTTTCAAATGTTCACCTATTAACCTTGAGTTGTGTGCTGGCAATGGAAACAATTAGCATAATACGCTTTCTTCCATAGGTTGCATAATCAAAGTTGGTCATCATGTGTGGTACCTGCATACAACGATTAATGAAAGCCACGAATTTGTGGACTTCTGTAAACGTTACAGCTGGTGGTCACCTTGAGAAATGGTGCCAGTTAGAGGAGCAAGAAAATGAAACTTCATCTCTGAATTCCATTTCTAGACTACCACATATGTAATGAAAATAATTATTTTCTCATTCTGATATAACTGCAGGTTGACCATCATCTGCTGCCCCATAGTGCTTCGTGAAACCAACTTATCGACACACCTCGTATTTATATTCTGATATCAATAGCCTTATTACGTATTCTGAATATAACTACCATGATACTTTGCGGGTATTTTCTTCATTATGCAATAACACGTCCGAAAAGCATGCTGGTAGTTGTATTCAGAATACGCAATAAGGGGAACCGGCTCTTAAGTAGTTACAATATTTCGTTTTTCCTTTTCAGCGCAAGAAAGAAGAGTTGCTGGCATGGTATTTTGGATTATAAGCACATACTTAATCTGTTGGCTTCCTATCCTAGTCACCAGGTCCCTACAAGTCACCCCGGTCCGTTCTTCGCCACTCATTGACGCTATCTCTAGCCTTATACTTCATCTAAGCGTGGTTATCAATCCGATGTTAAATTTAAAATTCAGAAAAGAACTCCGTGCCTCTGTCAAGAGAATGTGCATAAGAAGAAATGACGTCATGCCTATTCGAGTGCTGAGTCGATCTTTCTTGTCAGCGGTCGACGCAGATAGGAGCAAGCTTACTGGACCAGTCTGGACGCAAAGCAGAAGCTAGCAAGTTGAAGATTTTATACATCTTATTCGTTTGTATGCGTGTGTGAACTTTGCAAACAGACATCCGTCAAGGCGAACTACCTGTTTTTAGTATAATTTCAGTGTTGAAAAATGGCCTTTGAGCATTCTTATTGGCTCCCTCTGAGGCAGTAACTCTGAGGCAATAGTTACTGCTCAGACTGCTCTGAGCAGTATACTATAGTAACTACTGCTTTTTCCAAAAAAATGGCTGAAAATCAGACGGAAGTACATTATTTATGCAAATTATATAAATAAATAAACACGTGTATTAGTTGTATTTATAAATAAAACTTTTTCAATACTGAAATTATACCGAAACAATTAGTCGCCTCCGGTTCGGTGATTCACAAGACTATTTGCAATCACCTCGTCATCGGCGACTAATTGTTACATGGCGCATTCACACGTGAACTTGACTTGTGTGTGTAGTTTGAGTTGAGGTGAATGATCGCCCATGTGTAAAAATACGCCATTAGACACACTATTAGGAAAATATTTGGCAAGATTTGTTCCCAGAACCAATGCCAGTATATATTGCGTTGTTCTAGTTCTTCTTGTATTTCCACTAAGACTGATGATCCGTCAGACACATGATGCAATTTATACGGACGATTTTAGGTGCGATTTTCTTCTTTTGGAGGATGTGAAGGAGTGGATTAGTTATAAGAAGTTCCAGGTTATGAAATCTCATAACAACATCATTAAGTAATCTACTCCTTCACATCCTCCAAAATGAGAAAATCCTAAAATTGCAGTAAAAATCGCTCTTGTAAACGGGCCTTTAGAGAGATGTCTGTTTTGTGGAGATTTTAAGCTTGGTTTAAACTATCAAAGTTTCTGTGATCACAGTAGGAATTTTGCATAGGTAAATTTTAAGTTTTGAAGGATTTATAAGAAATGTTTCAGGAAACTGATTCAGTATAACATCAAGTCAGTTTGCTCAAACGTTGCTTGCTAATCCTTCAAAACATAAAATTTACCGATGCAAAATTACTACTGTGATCACATGCAGAAACTTTGCATGTCTTTGATAGTGTAAAGCATGCTTTAGAAAATGAAAGTATATGAGAATTATGTATGTTGGGATATTAGGAAATGCTCTTATCCAAGAGATGCTCGTAAAACAGTATCGACTGTAAAAGAGAACATTTGAGAGAGTCTCATTTCAGGCCGAAACCCAAACAATCAGTGTAATTATGTAAGTTGATATAATATTTCCACATTTTGTCCGCGGTACGTGGGTGAGATTGGGGGCTGATGATTAATAGCCTGATGTAACAACAACTGCTCATTTGTGGTTCCAAAGGCGAAAGTATTATGCAATGAATTTTGAAACAGGCTGGAGCAGATAATATTTATGCTAACTAAACTCTTAAAATTTGTACAGCATCCTAAATTTGTACTGAATTCTATATATAAATGTAAATTTATGTAAACATCTTATGTAATACGTAACTAAGTGCAAATATCACTTATAAATACTACAGGCAAGGTTGATCACACTGCAGCAGCCCACGTAGCTTTTTAAAAAGATCTGTTAAAGAATTGTAACTGTCTTGTATATATTTAAGCCTTGAATTTAAATTTGATCCAAGGGAATAAAAGTGATCTACTATCTTAGTGATGAGAATTTTCATGGTACAACTGTTCTTTTGATGATTGTTATCGAACATGCCAATAATTATATCTGTTGGATCTAAATTAGAATCAGATTTCCACCTGCCTCGTCCCTTCAGTTTAGAATAGAGATCAGTGGGAGAAGAATGGCGCTGGGCTAATGGGAATGCGATAAAACTTTAATCACGACCGCGCGTACGGATGAGGGACTGTGTCAGCCTCCCCCCGTCACTTTCAAGCCCCCGTAGTACAGGAAATAGCTTAAATTGTAATTATTTACCAAGCAACGGGATAGTCATCTTCCACGTACGGGCACGAACTGGGCGTTTAACGGTTTGCTTTTCATTGTGGTCAAAGATTGCAATAATTTGGAAACTAACATTCATGTAGTCAACTACTGAACTAGTTTAATCTTTCAATATATTTCTACTTTCATTTTTCTATATTACTATTACATAGTTCTCGTTTGTCTGTGATATGTGACAGTTTCTATATATTTCTTATTCTATGTATGTCATATATTCAGTATGCAAGACCTCCCTGAAAATCAGCACACACAGAACATTTTCCGTTGAAATATTGGTATAATAAAAATCCTACACGTCCCTGCCACGGCAAATACATGCAAAATAATAATTGCACGTCCCTAGAAAGCGTTGATTAGAAATTATTCAAATTACAGACAGCTGTAAATGAGCGTTTTATTTGCAGAATTAAATTATTCGATCTTTGTCATGATTCATTAACCTTGTTTCTGTGTTTAAAACCGTTCTTCTTCATGCATTTCAGTTTATCCATTTCTGAATTGCTTTTATATTTGTGCTTCGTTCCTTGTTTTGAAGAAAACCTCAGGACGTTTGGGGCAGAGGAACAGCTGTAAAAATACCCAAACATCAAACTAATTGTTGCGCGAAAGCATTGCCACTTTATGAAATTGGAAAATTCAAACATGTCCTTTAATAATTGCCATGAATATATTTACACGTATGCAACCGTTCTTTACAAAAGTTGATATGCATGACAAATTACAGTTTGAAAAGTGCATCACAAAGCTAGCCTATACTCTATAGGCCTAATATTTATACACGTTTAGCTAAACCTTTTGGATGAGTTAACCTTACGACTAAAACTGGATGTTGTTTATTTAAATGTGTATTTGTTTTGGATGTTGTGACTTCTATGCAACGAAGAACTTTCATTTGTCTTCTGGTGACGAAATTTCTTTGCTCGAAGCATCCTAGCTTTTATCACTAGACAACTTACTATATAGAACACTCACAGGAATCAAATCAAACATATTTAATCTTTATTGAAATCTATATTTACATTTATATATTTACATTGTAATCTATGTTGTTGATGTTTTTCACACAAAGTTCAAATGTTTCCTCATAGCAGATATAGTATGTTTTGGGAATAGTTCAACTGTTCATTGTCTGCATTGCTGGAAGATGACAGGCATGCAGGTTAAATTCAGGATTTCCAATAATCCAAGTTCAGCATAAAATGTCAACGACTTTCAGCTACCTCACTGGTGATCTTCAAGGTGATCTTAACTCGTTACGTGCATGATGTGCTCAGCTCATGCATTCTGCTCCAAACACGGCATTCTGTGCTTTCTCCCAAAGTCTCTGATAAACAGTTTCCATGTAATATTCAGACAAGTAATTCTCAATCCTCGAAATGTTCTCTTCTTTTAGATACCTTGGAACACGCGCGACTGTAAGATCATGACCGCTCTCTCTCTCATCTTTCCGTTCATCCGCTGCTTTGAGCTCGCTCACTTCTTTGGCAGCCTGGCGTTTGCATTTCTCTTCCAATTCGACATAAAAGCGCGTCTTTTGTCCGTCTCGCATTGTGGAATCCGTAGAAAGATGCGCTGGACGATTTTCCAAACCCAAACACGTCGTCTCTTGCAACAATGTTGTACTGCTTTCAAAAGACATGTTCCGTGATAGATAAGCACAACCAGACTTGTTGGAAACGTTTGATCCTCTAAGCTTATCAGTCAGTTTGCACTAAATGGTCACGTCTTCGACCTGCTGTATTTATATTTGTTCGCTTCCATATGTTCAAGGCACGTGTCGGGAGCACGCGTGCGCACAGGTTAATTATATGTTAGGTTGAACATTTATTCTTCAAATTACCAAGCAGACATTCTTCTCAGAATTCTTAACAATTTTTGACGTTAAAATGGCTATTTTATGCTTTTTCATTTTTACAATGTTATAAATATATAACAGGTATATTTCTTCCGATGGACACAACCCAAGGACTGTAACTTCAAACATAATAAATAAGTAATTGGGCTAGTATTCCAAAGGTCGTAGGTTTGAATCCCACCGTGGCCGGGCATATTTTTCAAGCTCGCCCGGTGTGGATATGCACTCAGAGTAACATCGCAAACATAAAATAAATAATGTTCCTAAAATACGCGTACAACTACAAGAGCCAATATTTGCTTTCATAGAAATGGGATTCTTTATTTTCATCATTTTTATTTCAGACTCAATAGCAACAACTTGCGTGCATTACTTGGCATATTGCTAAGGCGAAACAATAAAATTAGGCTGGGGTCAAACGTGGAACTTTTCATGCGCCGAACCTAATGTTAATGAGCTAAGTTCTTTGTCTCACTTTATTTGCATTGGGTTTGACGCATGAAAGTTCGACGTTTGATATATTCAGTTGGCAATTTTGCAGGTGATTGGCATATCAGTTTTCAGCAGAAATTTACCCATGAGAACTTTTAGTGTGACTGTAATTTACAGTCAAAGCGGACAAAATGTTCTTGTGAAATGTCTTGTTTCCATTTATAGGCTTAACTTATGCTTAGATGTTTGTTCTTGTAATGTATAAAATATATGCAACTCGAAAACTCCGTATAGGGCCAGAAGTAATCGAGAATTCTCATTTTTACCAATTATGGTATAATCTTCACAAATATGGCAGCGAAAACGTGAGAAATCTAGGCTGACAATTTTGCACAGCTTGTGTAAAGCTTGTTATGGTCATTTCTGCAGACATTTTTTAAAAGTTGCTTTGGGGCTTTCTAAAAAAACCGAGTACGAGTTAAACTCTGAAACAACAAAAGACGTTCATGGCATATTTTTCAATGCATGTCATAAGTTAAAGTGCCTATATCATGGTTTTGGAGTTTGCATATCTGGAAAGTTTAGGGTATTTTAAGACACTTTGCAATATACTTTGTTATTCAAAATTTCATCTTGATGGATTTATTAGCTCTTAAAGTTACGGGACATGACGTCAAAAGGAGAATTGCAAATCAGTTTTCCTTTGTATTATTGCAACAAAATTCTCCTTTTGACGTCATGTCCGGTAACTTTAAGAGCTAATAAATCCATGAAGATGAAATTTTTCGAAAACAAAATATATTGCAAAGTGTCTTAAAATTAATACCCTAAACTTTCTAGATATATGCAAACTCCAAAACCATGATATAGGCACTTTAATTAAGTTATAGCATTCCCCTCTGGCATTCCCTCATTCCCTTCATTCCCGCATTTTCCGTTCCCTATTTTATAAGAAACACACAGCCTAGTCCCTAGGCCTAGAAACACAGGCAGCCGACAAGCCCTGGGAACGAGGATGATTTCAAAGATCCAAACATTCTCGTACCCAGAGCCCTTCTTACGCGCGGTGCGACGAGGGGCTCTGGCCAAATCCATATTCCGAACTGGCATCTGATTGGCTAGTTCTAACACCGGACATTGTTTTCTTATCATGTTTTTATGGTATCCGGTTATGGATTTGGCCAGAGCCCCTCGTCGCACCGCGCGTAAGAAGGGCTCTGGGTACGAGAATGAGATCCAAATCTCGTTCCCCGAGTCTGCGATCCTCCAATCTCGTTCCCCGAGCATGCCCGTTCGCAGGTTAAGGGTGGCACCCTTAACCCTTCTCCTATATCTATGATTGATACCACTGAGGCCATACTGAGGCCCAGACGCACTGAGCTCAGTGCAGTGGCCCAGACCGGTACCCCTGTCATTTTAAAATAGCTCGGAATTTGTCGACTTGCATCGTACAGTCCCGAGATCCCGAAGAAGTGCCGGGCTTTTCCGAATTTTAAGTTTTACCGCGTGGTGAAGAATGGAGAAACAAATGGAGGGCATTTTTTATCAAAACTTTATACCTTTATTGGAAGGTAATATGCTTTATTTAATATCAAACCTTATAGTAGAGTGCTTAGATTGCCAATATAGATTGAAATTTAGGACATGTAGCCCAAATTTAATGCGATATTTCGGCATAAAGTTTGTGCTTTTGCTTTGCAAATGGTTCGATTTTCTATAACAATATAAGCGATTGTCGAACTTTAAACCGTGTTTATTGTTGAACAAGTGAGAAAAAGACTGACTAAGATCTAGAATTGTGTAAGTTGTCGAAAGAAGTTGTTATCTCTGAGTATATACTATAAAAACTGTCTGTACCAGTGTAGGTAGTACCATTGTGAAAATGCTGTGCTGAGTGGTTATATTACTACCTGAAGAAACAAGCAGAAACTCGACGTTTCGAGTGAAGGCCCTTCGTCAAGCGTTAGTATCTCTGGATTCTTGCCGAAAATTTTTATATTAAAAGCCGCATACAGTCATACAGAGACTCCTCGCTTGGGCGTAAAAAAAAATACCTGTGGTTCCGGTTTCATATCGTGAAAAAATTAGGGTCGGTAGGTCGGAAATAAATTTTTTTTTTAATATTTTTTCATGGTTTTGGCGGTTTTTTGCTGGGCGATTTGCAGTAGAGTCCCGACATCAATATTAACTAGAGATGCCTATTTCCTATGGACAAATTTAGGCAATTTGGTTCAATATTTATGCACCTATCAATGTTAAGCCCCAGAGGGTCGGGCATAGGTGAGGCATTTGATTTTTTGAGCAAATTTTCAATCAAATGCCCCATCGTCGGGCAATAAATATTGGTCAAATGCCCCACCATTTTGCAATAAATTGCAATAAATACTATATAATAACAGTCATTTGGTTCAAATTGCCCCAACTCAGGGCCAAAATGCTAATCAAAATCCCCAGGGTGGGGATGCAATTCATGATCAAATACCCCACAATAGGTAGAGCGGTAGAGCGGCGGTCTAGATACCTGAAGGTGCGAGTTCCACTCGGGCCAACAACTGCCCCGGGCATACCCCCAGGAATTTGGATTTTGACATCTTGGTCAGGTCAAATTCCCTACATATATTTGTAATATTTCCCATTCATATACAAATTGGAGTTCAAATACACCACCCCATGTACGAATTGGTAGCTACAGCATTTCGTAATTTTGGAATTACAAAGCTTTTCTTTCCTTCAAAAACACTCTTCAATCGTTCAAAGCCGTTTTCTTTCAGTCAACCCATTGACACCATTTTGGATTCAGCACACATGCAGCCTTATACCCAGGCACTTTGATGTTGCGTGGCACACATGTTCAAAAGAAAAATTCAACTTCCCGACCCCCTTACAAATTCCCCAGGTATGCTTGGGGAGGGGGGATGTCAAGGTTTCGATTTGATTCGCGCATTACAGTAATTACAAATAAAACTAAATGAAAATTAATTGCTACAATAAGGCAAAAGCCAGAATTGTATTTCTTTAGTGAAAAGCTAGGAGGTATGGTCATAGTTAGGTGGGGCTAGTAAATGTTGCAGGCTGAGGGTGGTTTGAAAAAAGATTGTTCTTTTGAAGCACATTTACTCCAGGCTCAAAAATGTGCACCAGTAGCAGTTGTAATTTGTAAATCCTTTTTTCGACATGGGCTGGCAAGGATTCAAAGAATGCTAAAAAAATAAAAAGGACAGTATTTGATAAATTTAAATGCAGATTAACTTGATTTATTGGGGCAGCAGATGCCTGAAATCAAAATGAAGTTGAAAAAAAAAATTCCAATCAAATTGTAACATTTCCAATTGGTCTGCATTTTTCTGATCAACTTTGAACATAATTTACAAAAAATATGTGGTTCAGGTTTCATATCCTGAAAAAAGTAGGATAGGTGGCTCAAATAAAACAAATTTTCTTCAAATATTTTTCTGGCTTTTGACGGTCAACAACATATAAACATTTCAAGAAGCAGTAACTGTGGGCTACAGACAGTATTTTTGTTACATCACAGGTTATTTAAGTTACATCATAAAGCAAACAACAAAAAGTAGGGTAGGCAAGTAAGAAAACAACCCACATCTAGAAAAAACATTATCTAAAGAGAGAGTAGGGTTGGCTGGAAAACCAGAACCATAGGATATTGTTTTGTTTCAGACTCCGATGTTCGTATTGAGTTTTTCATCTTGCTAGCCAAGCTATTCACACCCTCAGTAAAATTCTCATCAATTTTTGTAGATGTACAGTGCAAGTTCCAAGAATGTTGCAAGACTTGTGATTATGAAAAATGGACACTTTCCAAGATCCTGAATTAGAGGTAAATGGTTTTTTTTCTAATTATTTCTAACCTTTATTTCTTGGACAATTTTCTTTGGCATATATATATTAATTTATATATATATTAATTTCTTTCATGTTCTCAATAGTGAGTTTTTTAAATTTTCTAGATGTGTTTTGCAATTTCAAAGAATGTTTCAAGTTGTTGGCTGAAGTGTTTTTCATCACAAAAATGAACATAGTCATTGGAAAGTATATAAAAGGTCTTAATATTTTCCTGTCTTATCTTACATGAAATGTTTTGAACATTGTATGATCTTGCCTGTGATCAATGGTTTCAAAAATTCCAGCAGATTATTGCAAAAACAGTATGACCATGTTACTTATGACACAAAATACAACAAAAGTAATAAATGCAATCTTTACACCTAAATATGGTGAGTGCACAATAATTGCACTTTTTTTATTCTATTATTACACCACTATTTCAACTTGACGAATATTTCAGATTCCTCGATTGTTTGATTAAGTTTTCTGTTGCCACTGATCACAGAAAGTTTATAATTCTCAAAGCAAGTCAGAAAATGTTGGCTTTGTTATATCAGTTAAACATTGAGAAGATTGAGGTGGTTTTTATTACAAACCAAACTTACAAATAAGACATGTGACTATATTAATTTTAAATAATTCACGATTGAGTATTTTCTTATAGTCATCTTTCATGTTTCGGTATTCATTTGGAGGATGTTTTCATTAAAGGATTAATAAGACGTTGATGAACATTTGTCTCATCGTAATTTGTGTTTTGAACTTATTCGAGTGCATTCGTAAAAACAGTAAACTTATGTTCCATTTCAATCTTCTCTTGTTTAAGTGGACTTTCAGTGTTTGTTGAAAGTTTGGAAAGTTGATCTGAAAATCACAATGTTTCTTTCAATGTTGATTCTGGATATTATTTGACTCTTCAAATATTGAATCTTTAAAAAAGCAGTTATCGAATTATTACAATACTTTTAAAATTAATAGACCTGTCTTATTTATCCCAGCACACTCTTAATAAAAAATGGATTTGTTCAGGAAGAAGGCAGTTCTAATCAGGATTGTATTCTTCAGTTGTTTTATTTATTCTTGTGCCAACCACATTGTGGTTTTCAGCAAAATTCGAATTTCGGAACAAACCTTGTGATTTTTAAAAACTTCCCCAACTTTAAAACAAACACTTAAGGTCGAAATAATCTAGGATATTGCCTAAATCTCATTAGACATTACAAAGTGGAACTTATTTGAATATGGATGAACTGAAGCAGCAAACTATACTTAATTTTTTTTTT
>CACRXK020001919.1:37490-48132 GCA_902702795.2 Paramuricea clavata | reverse complement strand
CCCCCGTGCAAAAGCCCAAGTTGTAGCGGTTGAGCGATCATGCATGGACATAATTGTTTCTGTTTCGTCTATTTGATTCAGGCGTGCACAGTATATACTGTACGTTAAACATGTAGTATAATGTATTCAATAAATTTTCCAACCTACAAACAAGAAGTGAATATACATATTCCCAACATTAAAAAGAAAAAAAGCTACATTAAGCATGTCCTAAATACATTTACACTGTGGCCTTTAAAATATAACCAAATAACTAGTTCGGGGATAAATACGCCAAGTTCTTTGGAGATATAACATGCCAAGTTCTCATCGGAGAAATGTCAACTGATCAATTACAGCAGAAATGCGTTTTTGTGGTGGGTTTTCCGGCAATGATATATTTCTAGTCTTTTAGGTTCGCACTTCGGAATTACTTTCGTCCTTTGATAGTTTTTAAAGCCCCTTATAATTCTTATCGCGTTTAAAACCTTCCATTTTTGTGCAAGCACTGTTGCACTTGGAAGTTGAAGTTTAAGAAAAAGTGTTCGACAAAACAGTAGACCCTAAGCTACCAATATTCAAGTTAAATTACCACAAAACGTGCGAAATTATTGAAAGCTGTGTATACTCACAACTTGAACCTACTGTAATTGACTATAAATTATCGTTCTCACACTGCCTCGTAACCTACATAACGAACTACAATAAATGAATGGGGAGATTTTCTAGGCAAATCGTCTGGAACCACATAGCACACGACATAGTCAGGTTCTGCAGATATTTGTGACATGCAGGTTAACTACACAGGCCTATACATCATGAATAAGAACATAAAAAGGAGAATAGCTACCTTGCGGCGGCACCCAAAAGGAATCCCTCGCAAAGAGTCTAAAAACAAGACAAATAACATTTTTCGTTATATGAAATTGATATAAAGTATAAAGACGGATCAAAAATAGATCATTATTAATGATATGACACTCACAAAAAGACCGAGAAGAATGATGTTGTGAGGAAATTTTCTCCTGCAAAAACAATCCATGTGTATACCATTAAAAGAAAGTATATTATTTAAAATGGTAAAAAAAATGAAACTCTATTATTTTTCAACAAAAGGGATGACACATAAAAATGCATAAATAAGTTTTAAATATAAATTTGAGATTGTGGCTTGTTAGACATGAATGGAGTTATTTTTTACCACCATACAATTAAAATCAAGGTAGTAAACACGAATACATGATACCTGTACATGGTCACAACTAGGAACACAATCAATACTAATAGCCAATGTTATTGCACATTTCATATATATATATATATATATATATATATATATATATATATATATATATATATATATATATATATATATATATATATATATATATATATATATATATATATATATATATATATATTAATATGCATGTACTATATTTAAAACACGAACAGGAGTGCTTTATAATAATAATAAATATGCTGTTTGGCACTCTTCAGACAAAAGAGCCTATATTTGAGTCTTTTTTTTATAGAGTCTATATATACTGTCTGACATACTACTTAAGGTCTATATATACTACTGACATAACTCTCGTGTGTACAGTATATACTCTCAATACCTTAGGCTTTCGCAGCATGCAAGAGCAATAATCAGAACAAATGACATCACCCTAAAATATAATAAAATTTAAAAGCCACGAAAGCAGACCTATTTGTATAAACAAAAATACTGTACAAGGCAGATCTGAATTTTAAACAAAACTCACTATAGCAGCAAACCTCTGTGTGGCCTCCACTTTTAAAACGCATGCAGGGTGTTCCAAATAATAATATAGCTTATCTTGTTGACAAGAACGTTTGAAACTGTAATGTATGTAAGTTATTTCACAACTTTTCCTTTTTCTCCAGGTATTTTGAAACTTTGTTTCGAATTTAGATGACTATGTTCAATATATACTCAATAGAACGTTAGAAGTTAAAAGTCACAAAATTACATAAGTTGGCTATAAATTAGGTTGCCTTATATGTTTCATTTATCGTTACAGCCGGTAACTATAACGAGTCGATATTTTGAGTCGATAAAATTAACGTTGATGTCAACATTGTTTTCTAAGACCTCGATTAGCCAGGCGGAAATCGTAATCTTAAGTTAAGATAAATATTAATGCCCGGCATAAAAATACATAAAAGAGCCATAACAAAAATATAGTTTAAAATATTTATTAGAAAGCTAACGTTTCGTCTTTAACTTAAGACATGAAGATGTCTTAAGTTAAAGACGAAACGTTAGCTTTCTAATAAATATTTTAAACTATATTTTTGTTATGGCTCTTTTACGTATTTTATGCTGGGCATTACTATTTATCTTAAGACCTCGATTAGCGTCTCCTCCAACTTGTACTCTTTTTCGTTCCCAAATCTTCCCAGTTATATTGTTCAACATGTGCAAAAGTGGAAAGTTAATTACTGTGTCTTGTGTTTATATTTTTCTTGTATGCATTACCAAACATTTTTGACAAAAATAACGTCCAACTTTTGAAAAAAAAAATAGCTCACTAATTCAATTAATATGGTGCGGTGCGCACACAGTAAAAGCATAGATTAAGGAATGAATAGATGGCTCACTCCTTTGATGTTTTTGACGCTGCCGGCGCCCACGCATGTTCTTGCCAGAGTAATGGCGGCCTAGCAAGTAACTGTAGTAAAATGCATTGTAAAATTGACATCGGTGCTACTAAATTCTGTATTTTTATAATTCTGATTTATCTTTCCATTAAACCCCCCAAAAGAGGAAAAATACAGGATTTAATAGCACCGATGTCAATTTTACAATGCATTTTACTACAGTTACTTGCTAGGCCGCCATTACTCTGGCAAGAACATGCGTGGGCGCCGGCAGCGTCAAAAACATCAAAGGAGTGAGCCATCTATTCATTCCTTAATCTATGGTAAAAGCTTAAATTGTCATTTGCCACACTCTTGCTGCGAATAAAAGTAACTGTTGGATGACTTGAAATGTTACTTACATGCAACATATTTTTCCAATTGCAATTTAATTAAGCGTATTTGTTGTATATACAATTATAACTAGGGCTTTAGATAGGTAGACTACGTAGCTAGCGGTTTTAAGGGGTTGGAGTTGTGGCGCGAGCAGCAACATAGGGAGGTTACCTAACTCTTCCACAGTCCCGTGAATTTTCTTCGCAAAAAATAAGATAATGCAGGTGCAAATTAGCAGGCATCTGAGGGTTGGAACAATAGGACACAAAGGCCCATGGGAATGCTCTAACTAAAAACTGATACATTCCCATCATTCAATGCGGGATGAACGATTTTGTTACATTTTGTATAACGCTGTCCCTTTAATCGACTTACTTTGGTTATTGAAAAATTATTTCCTCCTACTTTTCTTCTGTAATCTTTCTTAGGCAAATTACAAAGGACAGCATACTTCGTTATGCGAAAAAGTACTGTTTTTAAATCCGTTTTTGAAAAAACCCACAACAAATTGACGTATTGAATGCGTACTATAGTCTATATCGCGTGGAAATGGCGTGGAGGGCTGACGCCATTGCTGACGCGTTGCTCATGCGAGGCTTCACTTTATCGTTCCAAGTAAAATAAAATAAATTGAGTTCACTGGGGACGAGTCAAGGAGGCTACTTTCAATCTAAACATTTGGCTTAAAAATTGGTTTTGTTGAGCGCTACTTGCTTCTTGACCGCCACATTGGTTTCCAATCGCGTCGAACTATCTGTACACGAATATCGCCGCCAAAAATTCAAATGGTTGCTGAAATAACGTCGTCTTCTAGCCACAATTCATGCATGGAATAGCATGTAAAAATGTAGTTTCAATCATGACATTTGAAAATGTGCTGACGTCAACATTTGTATATGGATAACTATCTAGCGAAGATTTAGGCAGCCAGCTTTGTAGTTTAATTAGTTTAGATCCGGGTTGGTACACCTTCTCCCATTTAAAATTCCATGACTTCCCATGACCATTTTTTTCAAAATCCATGACCTGGAAGTCTGGAATTTCTGAAATTCGTTAATATTTTAACGATAACAAATAATAAAAGAACAAAATTCACTTCCCTCTTGCAAAAATTCGTTATATAACAACAATTAATAATATTGTTATGACTGGTAAATTGAAATACGTAAAATACTTTGTTAATGACATGTAAAAATTCAATTTTCCATGGCTTTCCATGACTAAAATGGATTTTCCAGGTTTCCAGGTCATGGATTTTGGAATATTGAAATTCCATGACTTTCCAGGTTTTCCAGGACCCGTACGAACTCTGTTAGATGTTCTATTCGGGATTATTCAGCCTTAATTTACTCTTTTTACCCTATATTATAAAGTCATAGATTCATGTCAACATTAAAAGGTTAAGGAATTATTCAAAATGAGAATTGATCCAAGTCAGATCATTCCATTTTGTTGCCAGTGTAGGCCATACTTACACTGCAGCAATGAACAGTCCAACGTGATCCTCGGCATATTCTTTCACTGGGTCACTTTAACATTAAAGAATAAAGAAAAATACAAATGACGCGTAATAATGTAGTTGTTAAACAAACTGTCAATTTTCTATGAAGAAAATCTAACAAATCAGTTACGTTTCTTTATATATTCCTTGTGGTTTTAGTGCAAATCCTGTATTTGGTTGAAAGAGATATTGTCTATTGAGCATGAAAAGAAATTTCTTGTAGTCATGTGACCAGTCACGTAATTGCTAGTTATTCCAAAACAGTGCGAGGCTAAAAATAAAAATTCCCATATTTCTTACTTAAAACACCATAATAATATACAAATTGTATGGTATTATATTTGAAGTTGTAGCCTGCGAACAGGCTCTCATGCTGAATTGAGAGCCTGCATCGATGACTAATGAATTTGAATATCTGCGTCTCAAATCGTGACGCGAAATTCTCGTTGGTCAGATGCTATAATTTATATGTTTCCGCTGAGCTCTATATATGTCAACTGCTGAAGCACTATGCATAAAAAACACATTAACTGCTCAAATTGGTCTTGGCCGTCTTATCTCAAAGCACGAAATGTTCTGTTTTGAGAAAACAGTATTTAAAACATTTGAACTTTTGCTTGAATATCTTATATTTCGAAAAACTGTATAAACTGTACGGTCTAAATTTAGTTTGCACGGTCTAAATTTAGTTTGCACGAAAGTTGTAAACAACACCATATAAGGATAGACATTCCATATTTGGAAAAACGAACGTTACGGGGCAGATATTCAAATTCATTAGTCATCGATGCAGGCTCTCAATTCAGCATGAGAGCCTGTTCGCAGGCTATTTGAAGTTGTGACTTGTTAGACATGGAGTTAATTTTACACAATATATTGTATCTGTTTTCAAGGTTATTTTAATTTTAAGTGCTTTCATTCTGGTAGTTGTGATCATCATCAAGGGGCCATTAATAAACGAAGTCGAGTATGTGATGGATATATTATATTAATTAGGCTTTTGCAGAAACGAATTATGAATTTTAACTTTATTATTTTATGGTAATGTTATTACCACTGACAGTATCAAAACAATAATACTGTGCTATATTATGAGTTGAAGAATTTAAATTACCTACCAATACAAGAAAAATGCAATAAATGCCACCGTTACAACAAGTTGACACATGAGAATTGAATACACCTACACGTTTTAAAGATAAAAGAGACGTGACTTCACATCCTTCCCCCAAAATATTGTACAGCAGAGATATCTGCAGCAGAATAGAATAGTGAAGTGCATGTCATTAAGGTATCAGTTGCCATTAAAAATTTTAAAAAATTAAGGACATACCTTTCTGATGAAGCCTGTTAAGTTAAAACAGAAAATGTCATATTTAAAAATTAAGGCAGTGGCCAAAACTCTTTTGAAAACATCTATACTTCAAATGTATGTGAATAGGACTGGGGGAAGATAGCTAGACAGAAGACCCACGCAGTAACATGTTATGGACGGACCATTAGAAAAGTGTGTGTGGGGAGGTTGGAGTTTCTGTCTACATGGACTTTTTATGGTTCACTTGGTGTACATACAAGAAAAACTTCTTTCGTATTGTGATATTATTAATAATAATTTTTTTCCTGCCATATCTTTTGGCTGTTAATTTTTTCAGAAAGCTTCATCTTGTATGGATTTTATTCTGTCCTTTCCCCCACCACCACTCCCACCTTCACTTTTCTAATCTTCAGTCCCTTACTACAAGGGCTACATCAAGTAAACAATTATATGACCGGAGAAAAGTGTTACTAAAACCACATTCAGAGCACTCTTATATACCCAGCTGTGCTACATGCATCTAGCTGTTAAGAGATGGCAATGTGACATTTGTAGATACATTTACTTTCATCAACTATTCAGTTCTACTATAGCTAGTTGTTACTGGTGCTTGAAGCATCTCAGCTAGTTGTCCTTTAAAAGGACAACAAAAATGTATTAAAAAGACATTAGAAACACTCCCAACACTGCTTTGTTGTCAGTGAAACACAAGGAACTTTGCAGGAAACTTCATGTGGGAGGGAGATGATGCATGATTAATGTCTCCGACATGCGGGAGTCTCCTGCCAAATTAATGTGGGGGACTTGATTGGTATAAATTATCAATTATACAAGGCCAAATTTAGCAAATATAAATTTAATCCATTGAGTAAAACAATAAAGTAGGGCACAATGCAACTTAAGGGTTAATATACACCTTGCATAGGATTTAATTAAATTCTCTTGGTGAAATAACTGTCATGTGCAAGAACTGTCTTATCAAGGTCAGAACTCTGGCTTATTTAAAAACAGTACTAAGTTATATTTTCTTTTATTATATAAGTACTGAGATTTATTCATTAAAATGACATTGCGTAATAATCGTACGGAATTTTGCCACAGCCAATCAGCGACGCGAACGATAAAATTTCACGAGTGAAACAACATCGTTCGCACCATCTGATTGGACGAACGATGTTTTTTCACTAGTGAAAAATGATCGTACTGAAAAATACGTTTGTTTTCCACCACAAACTTTTTGGCATGAAACCTATTTCAATTTGAAAATCATAATTAATGGCTGTGTGATTTACGGACGCCGTTTCTGTTGACAGTTTTATTTCAGAACAAGAAAATAAAGCTAGTATACCTCACAAAAAGCCGAACGAGATGTAAAACTATTACTGTATTACACATGTTTTTGGAAACCAAGAATGCATGAAGAAAGAAAAATGGAAGATATTCTGACAGCAGAACTGAACGAGTATGTACGTGTCTGACTGAGTTTATCAATTTGGTCAGAACCAAAGACGGGAAAAATATACGAGCCATTTTTTCTCCGAAGTCTATTGTATTAGCAATCTTCGAGCGACATCTTAAGAAAAAAACTACCCGGTTGCAAGCATTATTATCAACGATTGAGCATTTAGGAAGACAAAAAACTTTGAAAACTAATATTAAAACTTTAATAACGTTTTAACAACATTAAAACTTTGTCATCGTGAATGAAATCTCAGTATTTATATAATAAACAAATCACATCATGGTTGGTTCGCAAATACTCGTTCGCTGCACTCACTCGTTCACTTGTAATAATCCACTCGTGAATAAAAACCGTACACGCTCACCAACCATGAAGTAATCTCTATATCTGTTGAATTTTTCCCAGTGTTCAAGCTAGTCATATTCTGTCTCTTGAAAAAGCTGTGTTACTGTTACTAGGGGTGTGCAAATCCAATCCGAAACCGATCGGATACGTTCGGATTTCGGAACAAAAATATACAATTTGGATCGGATTGATAAAGTTGTTTTGTAGTCGGATCGGACTTCGATATTTGAAATAAAATGAATTAATTATCCACGCATTATTGCAAGAATTAATTATCCATGCATTTATCAAAGCATTATCGCGGTTGTCACTGCATTTTTCGTTTGATACTTCAATTGGATGTCACTTTGTCGGCTTCTTGACATGTATTTCTTGTTTTTATATTTATTTGGTTAATTAAACATTTCAACTTGAATGAGAAATTTATTTTGTTAAAGGATTCTTCGGATCGGATTGAAATTCTTTATCACAACTCAGATCGGATTCGAATTAGACAATTTCGGATAGGATTTTTAACATTAGTCAATTGTCGGATTATAAACGTCCAATCCGATCCGATGCACACCTCTAACTGTTACTATGAATTCTGACAATTGATTGGTCGAAGAGATTAATCCTGCAATGCACAGATGACCAATGCTGTGAAGGTGCTGTAAATTAATGCATTTAAGACCAGCCAGGCTTGTCATTCCATTGCTTGCAAAATATTCAAGGTGGTTTGCCATTTGGCCTTCTATGTTCAACAGGGGGCATTTATTTATTCCATATGCACTCCGTGCCATAGATCTCTGGAGCAAGGTTACAAAATTTGTTGGCATGAGATTACTCACAGTTGTTTACAGTCTTATTAAAAGCACACAGGATATCACAGTGACTGTCTATTTTGACATTGGGTATTTGGGTAAAAGTAGATTTTTTAAAAATACATTGACATGGTCAAGGGCAAATGTTTGCATATTTCCGGCATAGAGTTCACATAGAATGCATCCTGGTATATTGATGATATAAATGCATGTTATCATACAACAAGTTCACATTTCGATAAGCCACAGGATAAACTCAGTCATGAGCTCATGGCGATCGTATATGATAATCAGTATGCATTTCAAACACCTAATCTACATTTGAATCATTCTTGTTTCACTTTTGTTTACAGTGATAAAAAATATATAATCATTTCTTAATTGATCAATAACGAATAAAAATGAAAGCACATGAAACTCAACACTGCCCAGACTGATACAAAGTCAAAATAAAAGTCATATAAAGTACATAAACACGAAATTATGTACTGTGTCTAGTGTGTAATTTGTGTATGTACGGTACCTGCACGAATAGACCTTTCAGTGAAGGCTCCAGCCGTGTCGAAATCGCTGCCTTCATCTATATTACCGTAATGATAAGGCTGTGTACCAAACGGCTCTGAAGGTGGAGGCTGTTGTGGCGGTTGTTGCGAATAAGGTTGAGCGTTATAAGGATCGCTTGAATAACCCTGAGGTGGATACGGCTGTGTACTATAAGGTTGCTGTGAATGTGGCGGTTGTTGTTGATAGGATTCATTTGTAGGTGCGTAAGGAGGCGGTGGTGCACTAGGATATTCACTCGACATTGTCAGATTCTGCGATAAGTTCGTAGAACAGGAAAGAAATATGTTTTTAAACAACAGCAACTACAACATTTCTTCGACAGCAGAGTAAATATTTCGAGTAAATTATTTATGCTTCATGAATTAAGGCTTGGTTACACAGCTGACGATTCCTTGGAACCAGCAATGAAATTCCTTAGTTATCCTAAAATAATTTAGAAAGTAACGAAATTCGGCAAATCTATCACAAATTAAGAAAATTCATGCAAATGTATCACAAAATTTGTTCAATTCAGGGCAATTGATTACAATATTACACATTGTTTTTCACATTGCTCGGTTTCCTTTGTTCTTATCGGGGAATATAGTCAATATTCCCCTCTATAAATCAATTCCCCTCTATAAATCAATTCCCTCTAATATTCAAGATGCGGTAAAGTCCGATCTGCGCATGTGCACAAAGGAGCCCTCTTTTTATTTACAAACAGTTTATTTAGGTTTTTATTTCACTTTATGTTCTTGCAAAGCTTGATTGTTGTCTCTTGATAATTTATTATACTCTAGAATCATGAAAATATTAATAGTTGTCGTATAAAATTCAATATTTTGGATACCCAAATGTAAACAAAGCCTTTGTTTACATACGGACTGTACCGCATCTTGCACTCCTCTAAAAATCCACTCTAATATTCTGTAATGTCTTTGCAGCACAAAAAAGGAGAAATAAACAGCATCACGAAGGCAATAAGGCATTAAGAATTCTTTCTATTCTGACTCATTAACGCAACCTCGCAATGTGCAAAATAAGTACGTTATTTTGAGGTATCTCGGGCTTGCGCGCCTTGGTGAACGAGATTCCCTCAAAATAACCTATACAAATTAAATATTCGGGCAACTTTCAAGTCCCCCCCCCCCCACCCCGAAAGTTCAGGTGGGTTCAGGCACAGAATTCAGGTCTGTACGTGTATGAGTAAAGTCATGGGCGTACCGGAAGGAAAAAATTAGGGGGGCGGAAAGAAAATTGCCGTACTTTTCGGGATTCTGCCCGACTAGTACCAAAATTTTTTTCCGGAAAAATTATTTTGGCGACCTTCCCCCCCCCCTCCCCGTCGCCAAAAAAATTTCGGTCAGTGTACCACTTTAGGGGTCAAAAAAATTTTCCGGACAACCAATATTTTTCGGAACATGACACAAATTTTCGAAATATAACAAAATTTGCCAAAAAATTGACTTCATTTTGGACAAAATTTTCAGAATTTGTCCCATTTTTTTTATTGCAAACCAAAATTGCCCGACTGTTGATCGAATATTGCCCGACTGCCCAAAAAACTGGGGGGGCTACCGCCCCCCCGCCCGGTACGCCTATGAGTAAAGTGCTTGAAAAGCTACAAAACTACGGAAATGGTCTCCATGGGCGTACGGGAAGGAAAAATTAGGGGGGGGGGGGGGGGG
>CACRXK020001919.1:0-35196 GCA_902702795.2 Paramuricea clavata | reverse complement strand
GGGGGGGCTAATCGTCCGTCTAAGTGTCTGCGATAATCTGAAAGTCACAGATTTGGCATATTTTATGTCATTGATGAAAACATTAATATGTTACCCCCCTTAATCTGGGAACCGGGGTCTTGTTACCAATGATCAAATCGGGCTGGGGGTGGAATTAATTTGGTAAATTTTTTCCCCTCGATTTAGTAAATGTTTAACACAACGATCAGTAATAACCGCCGGAGAATCTGGTACACGCGTAAAAATTGAGAAAATCAACAACTTGTTCCAGGTTGATGTCAACAGCGTGAACAAGGTTGTTGCGGCCCACTATGAACAGTATTGTCAACGTGTTGTTACAGCATTGTTCAACTGTAACAACTTGGAACAACATGTATGGTTGACAACATTGTTCACACCTATCGATATCAACTTGGAATAACCTGTGCGTTTTTAGCCGTGTAACACTGGTCCAATAGTCTATGGAACAGTTGGGCCAATGTTCAGGTCTTACTATGGTCAATAATGAAATATCTTTGCTTATTTTATATATTACTGGGTCCAGAACACAACAATATAGAAATAACAATAAGGTCGACATGTACATTTTAATGACTATTAAAAACTTGAATACAAATGCATAACATAAACTATTATACTTGTAAATGACAGAACAACTGTATACAAACCAAAATTTGTGTAGTGTGAATTTTATCGCTTGTCGAAAAACAGCTGAACTCGTATACTGTATATTATTATCCGGATGCATGTCACTTACGTCTAATTCAACCAAAGCAAATTTTATAATGTGCTCTACCTATAGGCGGGGATTATAGTCTCCACTCTGTGGTTCTAGGGTCGGATCCAGACCGACAAAGCCAGTGTTAGCACAACAGTTACTGTCTAAAGTTTAACAAATTAATAGTTCAGCGGGAGCGCCACAGGTTGATATAAGTTTTCTACTGATATATCCCCATGCGCCCTCATTCGTCAGTCTGGATAGTCCATTAGACCTAAGAGTCTCATCCCGTTGTTGTGAAACAAAAGTCCCCACGTTCAATTGGAGCACTAGCTGAACACGCAGAAAGCGTGTTTTGACGAAAGCGTAGTCGGGGACTACGAAATTATATTGTCCTTTACATATATACCTAATTAATCAATATAACGTTCAAGTACGAAAAGATTTATACACCTCATATTATGTAATATCTATGCAAAAATCCTCGACGCCTAAGCCTATATAAGGATATAAGAAGTAAAAATCCACAAGTACAATAAACTTAACAAAACGGACTTAGCCGCTCGACTCAGTTTTCGTTGTGATATACAATAATCAAATATTCAACTACAAAAAGATTTATACACATGTAATGCAATATCTATGTAAAACTCTCGACGTTATGCAAGGAGTTACTACAAGTAGAAAATTTAAGTACAATAAACTAAACGAAAAGGTCGTTGGACTTGGACTTAGCTCTGCTCAGATTTCCTGTAGAGGCTACAGAAGGTGCTGCACGTGCAGGAGCGAAGTAGGTAGATCCAGCAGCAGGGACAGATGCAACGGATGCGTTACCACCACGAACTGTAGCAGTACCAATCACGGTACCATCTGCCTTCTCCAGGATCTGGTAATCATTTTTGTGTTGCATCACAAACCATATCGTAAGCACGACCACGGCAACGAGGACTAACATAAGAAGCAGGGCAACAACAATCAATACAGCCCAGTTGGTATCTTCGGCTTCGTGAATTCCGACATCACGAAGGAACTCGGTGGAGGGATAGTCGGTCGGTGTCGTAGGTCCAGGGACTTCACGGGTGGTCATTGGTATAGGAGTGTTTATGGTAGGGCCGCATGATTGATGTTCAATTGGCGAGACTAAAAAGGAAAATATGCGGAATATATAGGTTTCACTCTGACATTCTTTCATCTCACAATATACTGATGCAGGTACAGGAAATGAAGAACATTGAACGATCAACTGTTACACAAATAACAACTATTACGCAAGGAGTCAAACATTCGAGGCGAATGGTTTTTTTGTTAGAAAAAAGTGGCACCTGTTACTCTGTCAGAGGTTTCCACTTAAACTGTATAGTTAATTTTTTTGATAAACTGCTTTTTATTAAATTACTCAAATGTACAGAACGAGATAAATACAAAGTATAATGAACTCACGTGAACCATTACTGGAACGTATTCCTCGTGCAATTGGCTCCACAGTCTCAGGCATAGCTTCATCGGCTGCGTATAGATGAAACTTCGCTCCAGAAATACATCCAACAAACACATCGTCTGTTCCTCCTACCTTCGTGTTACCGACATAGTATTTGTACGGCTTCATAAACTCAGCTGCAGCTTTTAGTTGATAGTCTCTTTCAACAATTTTACGACCGTCGATTCTATACTTGATCTTACTTTCGCTAGATCCTTCGACAGTTCGTTCGATATTTACGATGTGTCGCGTTCTATCACAGAAGTCGATGTTACCGACATCAATCCTGAGTTTTTCTTCACGCTGTAGCGGAAGTAGTCTAAATTCGAATTCGAGCGAATTTCTATCTATCACACTAAGTTTGTAGTATTGAGCTTCGTCTTCGCTTAGGATTTGAAATAGCGTTCCACGGCAGCGGTCGTTGACAGCTTCGGTAGAGAACGCCAAGACTATTTTTTCATACTTTGACGAAGCCATCGTGAGGTTAGCGTACTCATACACAGGAGAATTTTGAATTTTGGTACCGATCTCTACAAAAGAGCAAAAATGATGACGGTTAATCAAAAAGGCTTTGATAACGCCTTCGATATTGTACGTTTGTCAGTGCATAAAATCCTCAACAAACAATTGTTGAAGAAAAAAATTGCAAAGGTATCGGACTTTGTTGGGCGGAAACATTCTTGCTCCACGGAACTATTTTATTATAAAGTATAGACATTCTGTGCAACAGATGAGTAAAATAAAAATCGTATCGTTTTCACATGTGAATTTTTGCGTATCAGCGTTTTGATTGGTTGGACGATATTTTCACATGTGATGAATTAGCGTTTTTCTGGCTGGTGTTTTCGCGCTCATAATTGAAATTGAGTTTTTACTGTATTTTTCTTTAAAGGGATATATGGCAATAAAAATTAACTTTGTCTTATTTGGAAGAACTTTTAAAGCTATATATGAAGACCCTTTACAACTTTTTGGAGGCCTACCTTGCTTGGTTTTCGAAATATTTTGACCCAAAACAGTGTGCAGTCCGCCATCTTGGTATTATAATCGACCTAATTAACTGAGTTTTTGATGACGTCACAAGCAGGGTAAACTTGTTAAAACGTCTTCATGTGGGACTAAATTTTTTCGAAAAGTTTCTTAAAATGTTGTTGTTACCCTACCTGTGACATATGCATAATCGAATGCATATCCAAAAGATGGCGGATTGCACGCTGCTGTTGATCAAAATAAGTCCATTTATTTCGAAAACCGGAATAATTGTAAAGGAAGTTTATATATAATTTTAAATGTTCTTTCAAATAAGACAAAACTTAATCATCACAAACACACTCAAGGCTAACAATATTTAAGATTTTACAGCAATTCCGGCAGGCAAATGAAGAAATCTCGTTGCGCCAGAGTCACTAAATTATCTCTATTCTAGATCTCATACATAAAACAAATTACTCCATGGTTGTTGGTTCCTTTGCACGATTTTTATTGTTTACTCGTTGTGAAGCTGCACTCACTCGTTTGCTTAAGGTACGTTTATTATACACGCTGCGACTTGTTGTGTATAATTCATATTCTGGCTCGAACAAGCATGCACGCGTAAAATTCTTGCATTTCAGATTTCGCCATAAAACAAATGCAGTGAGTTGTGGCGTCAGCAGTACAGTAACTTTCATACACTAAACACCTTTAGCGATGCGTCACTGCACCTCGAAAATAAAAATCGTATGCACTCACCAACCATAAAGGTATTGTGTAGATTTCTTACATTTTTATAACAAATGAGATACCATAAACTGATTATACAGCTTACCTTTGCTACAATAAGTTCCATAGAAAGGAGTTTCGGAACAGTCGCACTTATATGATATATATTGTTCAACACACGTGCCATACGGACATGGCTTATGTTCGCAAGCATTTCCACAACCTTTCAAAACCAATACTTCTGGCTCCATAGCAAGATGATCAACAGCATTGGCAAGGTCGAAAAGAACACCATTTATTGTCTAAATTAAACAGAGCAAAAACAGGTCTCGTGAAAAGTACATGGCTTACACTGTTCATTTCACTCCACGTCTGCGATTCTAAACTGCCCATATTAGCCCAATACTGTAGCTACGAACGATATACATTATACATGCAGTATATCATGTATATATACATTATACATGCAGTATATATGAGCTCGAATCTCGTTCGAAATAGTATTAAATATCTCGTTTGCCCACATTGTCTACACTAATCAATCCTCGGATACGCTTCGCTTCTACTAAACTCCAACCTCCCAAAATACTCATATCAGATGAACTTGACGTATGAATTTCATGAGTATCATATTTCCTGAACACGACTAGAGAAAACAATTTTCTTCCTGGGAGAAAACCTGGAGAGGAAATTTCCTGCACACTAACTAATATTTTTTGTGGTAAATCCGGGCCCAAACATGGTGTCCTAGTTGACGACGGTTTTAAATTAAATTAAAGGAAAGATGTCTGTCAACAATACGTTATTGGGTCGATAGTGGAACATGAGTGTTAGGGTTTCCTTCAAATTCTTTAACCCAACAAATTTCCTGCAGCTGTTCTATTAAACAGTTTAATCACTGTGAGCGGTGCTCGCCTACTTTTCCATCCTGTTGCTTGAGTCGCAGTAACGCAAGTCAAAAACACCTTAACTTAACGACGTTTTCTCTGTAAGAATTCTTAATGAAATTATTGGGGATAGCAATAATGTGGTGACTGAAAATGTTATATGCATAGGTTATCATTATGAGGGGCGAGGTGTTGAGGTATACAATCGAGTATGACGTGTACCTTTCTAATAAGCGAATATATAATTACTTACAAATCCCTTCATGCATCCGACATATCCTTTCTTATACGTTGGGAACCTCCAAAACGAGCCAACAAACATAGGTAGGTCAATATTCAAACGACTTCGACCATCTCCGCTAAGTGGAAGTGGCCGCAAAGGTTGCTTATTGACTGGATCTAAGGCAGGTTTATCATCGATTTTTACTGACAATTCCCATAATGTGCGAATAACCTGAATCCTGTGCCACTCGTTGTCAACAAGGTTCCTCTTACGCTCCCCCTTCTCTTGACTGTCGTCTATTGCGGCTCTATATTTTGTTCGGATACTGGTACCGAAACTGACCACGACTTCAATTGTTGTTTCGTCGTATATGCGAACCTATGGATATGGTGAAACTTTAGTTTAGTAGTATTTCTTCACATTTCGCACTAGAGACGAGTGATCCTTCAAGACGCATCATCAATCTGACGTGTCATTCATCTTTGTAATCTGACGTGTCATTCATCTTTGTACATGTGATAATACAAAGCAATATATCACGACGAACTAGCTAATAAAGCGCGATCTACACTGACCTATAATGGATATGGAGATGAGCCGATCACAAAAATTGCGTATTAAAAGAAAACTGTCGATGGGTAGGGATGGGACTACATACGCTGGCACAGCCGGTTATATAGATCATATTCAAAGGCCGCGGTTATCCGATAACCGTTATGTTGATGTCATCAGGCCCATCTAGATGACTGTGCGTATAGGATAAATTGCTTTGGTTTATTCACATTTTCGTCCTTATTAAACAAGCTTTTCCGCAAAGTTTTAGTAAAATATCATGTAAAATTAATATTATGGAAAGAAGAAAAATAACACGAAAACTCCTAAATAATTTTCTTAAACAGTTAAATTGCCCTTTAGCAGCATATTGATAAGCAACTTGCAACTTTTCATATTGATTCATAAATTAGACCAAGTAATTTCGGATGTTAAAGATAACATCGGAATGATAAATTTAACGTAAGCATGAGGCACAGTGTCACCTGCTGAGCGACGTGATTTGAAAAATTTCACAAACGTTTTACTAAGAAGCTAAGAGTAGATAGGGTAAGACAAAGTGCAGTAAAACAACAAATCATGGTGGCATGTCGATTTAAAACTGCCAAGACGACCGATCGAAACAAAAGGTCGATACCGGCGTTCCGCGAGCCACCTTCAGAATTGTTGTGTGGACATGATTTTAATATTATATTGCGTTGTGCAGCAAACATATTTGTTCAAGAATCATATGATACATGCATGTTTCGCGCGTAATTATACATTTAGAGACAAAGATTAGCAAGAATACTATATTTGAATAATGACATCTGGTTATCATCTGAACACCATGCAGTTTCAAGTTCGAATAGTTATGTACAAAGTGGGCAATATATGCAAATAGCAATGATGATATAATGTCAAAAGTATGCGATTGGGCCAAAGAGTAAAATAATTGTGGCCAAAAAAATCAAAGAAAACCGTTAAAATAAAAATTAAAATGTTTTCGTAATCCGATCATGATAACTAATTTGGCGAGGACTATTTCACGCTTTGCCTCAAGCGTGTGCATTTAATAATTTTTGTCTCTAAATGTTATGAGAAATTTACTAATACGCATTTATACATTGCCAGAAGCATGGTTTAATTCTCAAAGAACATCTCGATTACGTATGTAATGCATGACCACCTAAATGTACCACACGAGTGGTGAATTCGGGTAAGTCGTACCTGGAAGATATGACTTTCATCGCTATTTCTATGATCAATAAGATCTCCTGTGGGAAAAACAGTTTTGATATAGAAGGATATATCACCGCCATAAGGAGCGTTCCATGGAGGCGCACGGACCCAGCCGTCTGGAGCAAGGAATGTCACCACACCAAGAGTATCTGATAAAAAATACGAGACTTGTTAGTTGATGAGCAACACAGATTTTCAAATTTCACACATCTAATGGTAGACAATGTGCGACTTATGTTAATATGGAATAAATCGAGAGTGCATGAATGGTACATGTATATTGATGCTCGATGGTGAATGGACGCACAGCCGGAGACTAGTAACCAGTCTAATTTACAGCTGCGTGTATACTAGAGACCTATAAGGCTATAATTGATTGACCCTCTCTCCTCTACAGAGCCAAATGCTTGGATAAGTGAATTTAGAATTTAATGCATCTGCACATGGTATAGTACTTCACCTAGGACCGACCTAGCTGTTTGAGCCAAGCTAAGCATAAACGCCGGTCTACACGATACGACTAGTCGCACATGATTGTCATCTTGGGGTATGAAAATTACTGTCAACACCATAATTCTTCTTCATACCCCTGTACGCATAATGGTCACCAATTTGTAGGTACACTAGGCGTCAGGTAATTTTCACTGTCAGTATAAGGCTTAAACGAACCTAAATATACAACGGTTGAACGGGCCACAGTATCACTACAACTTCACTACCCTGAAATTGAGCTCCGTGAAGTAATTGTAACTTTTTTTGTCTTAACAGAGTTAACTATTTATTGCACTTTTTTGCGAATAACCTAGTTTTCATGTTTTAGCATGGCAGGTGCACGTGAAAGTTATATCCTCATGTTTCGTGAACGAATATGTTTCTAACATGAGGAAATAACGAAATGAAACCGAGGCCATTGAGGCAAGAGTGCAATGAACAGTAGTACATGCAGTCTATTGTTCTGAACTTACCGACTCCGTAACAGTCGATCCTTTTGATAGTAAAAGTAGCTTGTGATGTCTTACTCAAACCACCAAACTGTACCTCACGTACGGGTAGATCACGTGTGACGTTCAGTAGACCTTCATCGGATGCGGCTCGAGTTTCTGCTAATTTACTGTCGCAGTGGCAAAATCCACCATCCTGGCAACCTTTAGCTGTATACGCACAGGCACATTTATAACTATCTCGTTTGGCACCACCCCAGTAATATTGGAGATAACCATTTGCTGACAGCCATCTGGACGCAGGGTCACCACCGGGAGCGTTAAACAACTTCGCATCTTTGCAATCATATTTAACCAACTGTGTGCATTGTTCGCTTCGATCTACGATAGCTTTCACACTTTCGATTGAAACCTGAGAAAACATAGAAGGAGATAGTGAGATTGATCTCAACCGATATTTAAATTTTATTATGCAATTCTAAATTCGAGTCTCTGTTTTGATTGACTGCTGCTGGCCTTGATTCGAGGGCTTACTATTTGCGCCCTATTGGTCTGCTACAGCATCCCCAAGGCTCATTGCGCGAATCTAATTTTTTTTCTCGAAGCGAGTATGAGGGACTGTGGAATAGTCAGCTTTCGAGGGATTATTTCCGGGTCCTCCGATCAAAAATTAACTCTTAGGCCATTGTTCTCGAGCACGTGTATCGCATGCATCAACTTGGGGGGATTAGCTAGGCAACCACACCTTGTCGAAAATATACTGTACAAACTACAATTTCTAAATTACTACCTCATATTTAATTTCTTTCTTGTATGAAAATCTTTCAGTATAATCAATAGGTGGTGAAATTGTCACTCCATTACTAGTTTCTTTGGTTTCAATTTCAGTGAGGCCTTGCATTTCTTGTCCTTGAGTTTTTTTGCTGTAATCGCATGTGACGGAGACAGGAGTGAGTGGGCCCGAGTCATCAGGATCAACATCGTATTTACGCCTAGTATCGCCACCAATTCGTCCTGGTTGGTACTTCTTTATAGCACTGCAGGATGTCGCCAATGAAGCTGAAATATTAAATGGTCAAATATTCAAACAATTTCACTTTTTTTGCTTCTAAAATGCACTTATCATATCTCCTCTACCTAGGCCCCATCCTCTATTTAGCATGTGAAACGACTCAACACCATCAGACCCTCTTTTAAGTCAACCTCGTACCCAGATTCTTATCTCCGCCGGCCCTATCGCTACGAAAATACCCTGGTTGGGGCTGGTCACCCTAAAATCAGTTTTCAATTAGCGACCTATATGCTACTTAAAGAGGAGTAGCTGAGTAATACATGTCGTTGTTTATGTATATTGTAAATGCATTCTGAACAATTCAGGTCGTGATGCGATAAATACAAAACGATGCTCAAATAAGACACTGTATAAGGGTAAAGCCAAAGATACTCCAAAACATACTTTATAAAGGCAATCAATCTCAAATTACAGACGATTGCCGTGAGTTAACTGATTCAGTTCCTCGCGACTGGTTCTTCACAGAAGACATTTTGCTATCTCTACATAGTTCTGTATTTCAAGCCTAAGAGCAGTATTCAATATGTTTTACGGTTGGAGGACTACGATTACAAAGGAAATAAAACTGTTTGTCTTCACAAGATAGACAATCGGCCAACGCTTGAGAATTATAATAATTCCCTATTCTTCAAAATTCTGAATGAACCACATTCCATATGGACACAAACTACAAAGGTAACTAAAATTTATGAACGACGAGTAGGAGACTCAGTGCTCAATCAGATATAGAACAAGAGACGACAGCCGAGTGTTTTATATCTGATAAAGCATGGAGTGCGAATGGCTTGAAAACATCCATCTTATGAGTTCATTGGCGAACTAATTTTAAAAATAACGCTGTCTAAGCTGAGAAAATCAAAGCTAACATTTATGTAAATTAACGTGACTTTTTTATGACATATAAAAGCAATAGACCTTTATAAAAAGGTTGACGTCAGCAGGATTGTGACGTAGTTTGCGGAGAAAATCCCGAAAGCTCAGAGTTGTTTACTTGTTTTGAATTTTTTAAAAGCCAAAAGAAGCCAGTATTATGGTAAGTTTGAAGTAATTTTTTTTATACATAGGTCAAACGAGTTTTCATATTCGTCGCAGTTTAAGTTTTATTTGTTTTTTATATTAGATTGTACATTTATTTTACTGTCAATATTTAGCAAATTGTTCGCTCGGTCTGTTTACATATTTCGTTGCTAAAAAGTATAATTTTTCTTTTTTGTTTCTCGAATTCATCATGCAGTCTAATCATCAGAATGACCCCAATCAAGCAGATTCAAGCTGTAGACAGCAATTCACAGGAGCGGTACATAAGTCATAAGTGAACTTAGACATAAACTAAGAATGTCTATAAGTCTATTATTTTATCGATATATAGTTGAAGTGAACATATACATGACAAGTAGCTTTTATCAATCGTGTATAACACTTTCCGTGTCTGGGTCAACAATCTAGCTTTAATTTTCTTTCAAAAACTCATTAATAATTCATGAAGCAATTATCCAATCTTGAGTAAGAAATTAGTCATGTGCATACGTCTTTATACCAGCTAAAGAACACTTTAACAAAAGACCATTGTTATGCAAACTATATAAAGGTTTTTATATAAAGATTTTTATATAAAGATTTTTATATAAAGATTTGACTTATTATGCATACGTTTTTGAAGTCATTTAAAAAACTCGCGGGTCGTGTTTTATTAGGTCTAAAGCCACTCGCGCTGCGCGCTCGTGGCTTTAAACCTAATAAAACACTCCCGCTCGTTTTTTAAATAGTACATCAAGGTTTTGCCAGGTTCTGATGATTAGACTGATGAATTCGAGAAACAAAAAAGAAAAGATTCATTCAACCACACCAAAATTTTTCTTCACTCCTCCTATTTTGTGTGAAAGGCTTTAACCCAAACGCCTAACCCCTGCTGAGGCTCACTGAGTGGTGTCGCTTGCACCCCACCAGATATTTTTCTCCCCTCCTTTTAAATAAATGAAAATCCACCATTGGATTGATTTGTATGTCATTTACGATATTGACTTTTTTTGCTGCACCTTCTTTAATCTAGCTGCTGTTCACATACACAGAGTCAAAGATGAAAAGTTAAGTGCGGCACCATTACAATGATTATATAACGTAGTTTATAAGTTTCTTTACTTTCACTTTTGTATGCATCATGAAACGTACTACACCCTACAATACAGGATTTGTATATTGCGAACTAATGTATTAGACCCTAGCTGGGTACAAGGTTGCCGGCTTTAGGTATAGCTTGAGTATACATATAAAGTATCTATAAGTTGCTTAAGTACAAAGAACTTGAAAATACATTTAGCCCCAACCCTCAACCCCCCTCCCCCCTCTAATAAGCCCTCAGTCAAGAGCTACTGGAAAAATAATTCCCTGCGGGCCTATAAACAGAGCAAATACGGGAAAAGCAGTCACAATAAATAAGAATTTGGTCTTCTCCTTATTGGTATCCATACATTACCTACAGTATACATGTAGATAAACCCCCTCATTACCTTAATTGTAATACCAAGTTAAGGCAGGTTTATTGCCGTCATTCTAATAAATGCAATATATATATATATATATATATATATATATATATATATATATATATATATATATATATATATATATATATATATATATATATATATATGTTCATATTCGTTTTTCGTGGATACGATGTCATTAAATGAGTTCCGAATTATCTTACTTTGTTTTTGCTGCTAAAATGCATCTAATGACGTCATCCCCGCTACTTTCATGAAGATGAATTTTTTCCAATGAAAATAACCCAAGGAATACATTTCGGTTTAGAATGACCTAAGTATCACACGTACCAAGTGTCCTATTATACGCTGGGTATTTTATACACAGTAAGCTGAAACGGTAACATAACCCCTTTCCCCTTCAATATTATGAGACTAGAGTTCATATTTTATTTTAACTGATTTTGTGTTCTACTGCGCTGTCAATAACTTTCCGGCAAGTAATAGAACATTGCCAATACATTGTCATGCATACTTACAGAACTGACAGAAAGGCGGTTGGTATTTATGTAGGCATTCGCATTCGACACCAGGATCTTTTGTGACGGTTAGGCATCGTGCATCGTGGAAACAAGGATTAGGGATGCAAGGATCGCTTGCTTTACATCCTTCACTCAGTTCATCGAAACCATCAGCTAACTTACTCTGCACTCTGTACGGATCAACAATATCATAGTAAGTGATATTTACACCCTGCAGGACCATATTACGAATGCAGCCAATAAAATTCATCTTGTTTTCGTAAACCCCATAAGTGATTACCGCACCGTATTGTGGCTTATTTGAAGGCGTTATCCGTCTTCGTACATCGTTCAATTGTAACTCCAAATTGTGATTCTCTACGACAAATTCTATACGGAACCATCGTCCATCGTTGGCTTGTCCTTCTTCAGGGAAGTCTATGGAAATTATATCAGCACCGCTGATCAAACTTAACTGAGATTGCTGGAACTTAAGCGAGACACTGGACGCTGTGAATATTGTGCCTTGGAAGAGGACAGTACGGAAATCCAAACTACCATAAAGTTTTTTCAAAATTTTCGTAGGATCGATCGGGTCTTTCTCCTGAATTACAAACCTTAGGAACGTTTCACGCTTGAAATTCATTGCCCTTGGTGGAATTTTGGGGTTATCCGTCTCCTCTATGTCTGAGGTAAAGCCATCTCTTTTGTTTATCGCCCCATCTATAAAATCGACTTTGTGGCTACTTTTAAAAGTAGCTTGATACATACACCCTTTGAAATTCACTCGATGGAAGGAGGGGTACTGTAGGGGTGGGTTTAAGTAGCCACCGACGTAGATAAAGCCGTTGAGATCTAAGCGGTCATCTTCTCCGGGTATGACGATGTCCATCTTGTCCGACTGCCCGCCATAAGCCGACACAGTGAGTTTTTTCTTGTCTCTCGTTACCATCACGGTGGAAACGATATCGTCTCCAAGGCCGTCACCAACTATTACTTGCTTTAGAGTACTGTTCCGACCAAGTTGATACCGTACCCTAAAAAGAAAGGAGTCGGTCAGTTAAAGCCTATAGGTGCAGTAAGCACAACCATGGTGCGATGTGGTAAACCTGTAGTTATAACCACTTTCATAATAAACACGGATTCATTTTTTACGGAACTTCTAATCAGGGGTGGAAAAATATCAGACCACGGGGTCCCAGCAGAAAATATTTTCCCAAGAAAGAAAAAAAAGATAATTGCAATAATTTAATAGATAAAAGGATAAATTTGGAGGAACATTTCTTACCAGTAGAAAGAATGTTGCATGTGCTGTACTGTACTGTAGGTGCGACCTCAGAAATGCAATAATAAGTGCATCCATTTTAATGTATTAGACCATGGAATGATGTAATAAATGTTTTAAATAAATGTTGTATGGCACATCCATTTTTAGCAAATCTCGGACAACTGGGGGAGCACGGATCCCCCTGCATGATAGTACCCCCTTGGCACCTGTATTTACCTTAGGATCAGACCCTTGATACATGTTATCTAAATTAGTTTTATGTCTAATAATATACATGAAAAAATTTCTCAATTCTGATTGGCTAAGAGCAGTGCAATTTTTTGAAAAATTGAAACAACTTAAAATAATGAAACAATAACAAAGATAGCCAATTACATACAGCAATTTCCAGCAGAATGAACATAAAAAAAACATTTAGGAGTTTTTAGGAATGACTGCATAATTTTTTATGTATATTTAATAATATACATAAAAAATGTAATATAAGTAAAGTATCTTTTCCACCCCTTCTTAATAAGCTTTCTCGGCCTTGTTCAATTGCGTTCAAAAATATGTACGAGTAATGGCATTTACGCCTCCTTTTCCGTTCACGCCTAGTCAGCTATTCATGCCCAAATATTAGAAAATGTTTTGCCCTGCCAATGTTCACAGAAGAAAATATTGGCCACAACTAGAGGGGTGGAGATCTCGTGGCAATAGTGCTCGCATGTTGGGTTCAATTCCAGCTTTTGCAATTCAGAATCGTTTTTCAAAAATTGACTTGACGCCAAACTTTTTTTCTTTCTACACTATTGAGGACCAAACCGTGTAATATTACATTAATTTCATAAATCTTCGTTTGCCCATGATTCAGGCTAATCGTGCCTCAGTCCAACCACTTATATAGCTCACCTCAACTTTCCCCTGACAAGTTCCAACAAAACATGATCGCCATTTAGTCCTCTGGAATGAGCATATAACAAGAGACCACTGGCATCAGTTGAACGAAATTTAAACTTGATCTCATCTTTTGCAGAACTTAGTGGTTTACTTGGTGATATCTCATAGCGAATGTACGATGAACCATCAAAACAGATTTGCTTTTCTGCAAGTAGAAATTAAAGAACAATTATTTATCATCATGCGATACAGTTAGATATGTATTTAGAAATGGTAGACTGTCATTTATTATATAAACATAAGTGTTATATAGAGATTTTGCCCACTGAAAAAAAATCGTATTTAAACACGTAAAAATACGATATTTTTACGTGTGAAAATATCATTTGTTGTAAAAGGCATTGCCACGGACGTTTTATTGTTTTTCACTGAATTTTGTTTATTCTGTATAATAAACAGAAAAATACATGGGTGCTTGGAGATACCTGATTTATTTCTCGTGTTGAACGGATATCTCACTCGTTCGCTGCGCTCACTCGTGAGATATCATGTTCAACACTCGAAATAAATCTGGTACTCCCAAGCACTCATGTATTATTCTCTATTTATTATATAGCAAGTGTCAAAGTTCAATTTTCTTGTTTGTCGATTGGACAAAACAGTATCATATAATATGATTATTATATAGCAAGTGTCAAAGTTCAATTTTCTTGTTTGTCGATTGGACAAAACAGTATCATATAATATGATTATTATATAGCAAGTGTCAAAGTTCAATTTTCTTGTTTGCCGATTGGACAAAACCGTATCACATGCCGGTTCACAAAACGTCATGTTCACTGCATGTTTTGGCGAGGGGGCAAATATTGACCGGTCAATAATAAAACCGGACGTTAGGCGCGAGTTGTTCGTGTCTGACCTATCGTGTCATCCAGCAAGTTTAAAGCTTTCAAGAGTTTCAGTACGTCTGCCGGTCGATTTTATTACAGTTTTGGAATACCAGGTGAATTATCGAGACTTTGACACTTGCTATTAATAAATGATAATTAATTAGCCTTTCTCACGCCGCCATTTTTGGGTGGCATTTCAGCCGAAGTCTGCGAGATAAGTCCACATAACAGCGAATGATGGTAAATTTGCTTTGTAAAAGGTTAGTTTGTTTTGAAAAATTGCTTTTCACATTGTTTTAATTGTCTGCATTGGTTAACGAGAATTAGATGCCACCCAAAAATGGCGGATATTCGTCATCGTGAGAAAGGCTAATTAACCATGTCAATATACACTGTATGATCTATTATAGAGGACCGACGCACGGATAACGCTATTTCACTGCTATGATATATCACATAACGTGGTAGCGAACATCACTGACACAGTCGCTCAAGCGCTTGTGGGATACTTTCTTGTTCTTGCGCAGCGCGTTATCACGTCTGCAACTGAAAATACAGTGGCAAAATGCCATCTTAGGCATCTATTTGTTAAATAATTATTTATGGCCATTCCATCACTGCATTAATACTAATAGAATCCTAAAATCACAGTCACATAAATTTTAGAAACTGATAAACAAGGTCCTAATTAACAATTAGTCGCCGAAGGCGAGGTGATTACAAACCTATATTCACTGAGCCGAAGGCGAAGTGAATATCCAAAAATCTTATTGAATGGTTTGACATATAATCCGGCCGAGTATTTTACGAGTTTTGAACGTATTTTTCCGAGCCTTAAAAGGGCGAGGAAAAATGCGAGAAACAAGTAAAATACTCGGCCGGATTATATGTTAAACCATTCAATAGGATTTTGTTATATGACAAATCTCAAATCTTGTTGCGTTTAGCGCTGTGGCAAATAATTTCAGATTTTGAGATGCAATGAAAACAAACATCCTGAAACAGGTTCCGAAGTTGCATACTAAATTAGGAACAACTTAACACTGACGTGATCGTTCTTAAATTTGATTGGATAAAATATCACAAACAAAGAAAACCTGTCAATCAAGTTTGTTGACCAACTAAATAATTATCTGCCACAAACAAGAAAGCTGTTTTGAAGTGATTACATGAAATATGCCGATTAAACGTTGTTAAAAAAGGTGAATTAAGTGAAAAAATAGTACCTAAACAACAGATTTCTTCAACTCTTCATCGTTATAACCAAGAGTTCCGAAAATACTTTTTACGCATTCTAAGTTTATAGACTTTATAGCCCAATCTGCAGAATTCAGCACGTGACTTAAGCGAGCCAATAGCATTTCGTTAGTTGCATAGATCATGAACGCGTGATATTTGCAAAATTTCGACTTCCAAATGTTTGGGGGGATAAAAATAAACTGTTTACCTGTTTAATTCGGCATTTTTTTCAATTTTATTATATAAAACAAATAGATTACATTTTCCCGTTGTCTGTTCAGTTATAGATACACAGTATGACGTCATATGTGGTGAGAACAAAAAGTGACCACTCGCATAGGCGGCTCAAGCCGTAAACACTTTTTTGTTCTTACCACATATGACGTCATACTGTGTATCTATAACTGAACAGACAACGGGAAAATGTAATCTATTTGTTTTATATAATAAAATTGAAAAAAATGCCGAATTAAACAGGTAAACAGTTTATTTTTATTCCCCCAAACATTTGGAAATCGAAATTTTAAAGTATGAAGTACGGAAGAGTTTCAAGGAAAGAGGCAAAGCCAGAGGTTTTTTATGTTCATTAAAGTTGGTCGATTTTTTGTGAGGTTGTGAACTTTCTTTAGTTACGAAAATTTTCTGGAATTAATTTATATCTGTGAACAAAAACACAATGTCAATTCAAATAAAACACCTTCTTTACTACAGTTTTGGAAATGAAATCTTTTGCAGAGGACGATGTTTTAAAAAGTTATAGAAAATGTTAAAGTTTGAGACGCAAAAAAAATAAATTTCAGGAATGACTAATATTAGTCTAATAGGTGTCATTTTCGAGCTCAATATTTTGGGAGTGTGGTAAACAAGGACGGTGGCTCAGACAGAGATAGAACAGCGGAATATGAAAAGCAAGAACAGCACTCATCAGTTTGAACCCAATAAATAAATAAAATTTGTTTTTGTTCTGACACTTGGCAGTTAAGTTGCAGAGAGTCGGCGAGAGGCACAATAATGAAAACCGGCCTTTACTGTAATACAGTACTTGTAAATCATGCAGAGGTACAGGCCTCTTTGAATCAAAATGACCTCTGTGAAACCAAACTTTTTGTCCAGCCCCAGGTTTTGAATCTGACCCGAAGATAAAAATGTACTGTAATGCATCTATAAATGTTAACCCCGGGGGTGGTCGGGCATATGGGGTATTTGATCATCAATTGCATCCCTACCCTGGGGATTTTGATTAGCAATTGGCCCCGAGTTGGGGCAATTTGAACCTAATGACTTTTATTAACATAGTATTTATTGCAATTTATTGCAAAATGGTGGGGCATTTGACCAATATTTATTGCCAGACAGTGGGGTATTTGATTGAAAATTTGCTCAAAAAATCAAATGCCCCACCTATGCTCGACCCCCCCCCCCCTCTGGGGTTTAACATTGATAGGTGCATAATTGATTCTTTGTAGGTTTGCATGGCGATAAAACATATAATAGTTTTTGTTTGTGGAAACACCACGTAAATTTATTACTGCAGTATTTATATGCATTAATTATATGCATTGATTATATGTACAGTACTGTAATTGAATTGAAAAAAGAAATTTATGAAATTCAAACTGATGCTAAAATTGTAATTTGATTCAAATGGAAAAATTAATTGTATCTCTGATCTGATCTGATCCAAACATATGTTACATATAATTGAACTTGAAATAGAATTCTCGATTACAATCATGCAAAAACCAAAATCAAAACAGATTGGACAACACATTGAAACTGATTTACGAATATACACTCAACAAAAAAAAATAATTACGGTATGTTTTTAAGAATTTTTACAGTCAAGCAAAATACTAAAACGTTTCTGATTAGTCACCAGAAAATCAGCTGATTGGACAATGGACATAGCGATTTATTTCAATATTTGCCATGTTTATACAGTTTGTTAATACACTAGACTATTGAATTAATAATAATCATGAAAAAAACCCCACAATATATTTGACTTTGCCATTACAGTTGATTCATAAGTACAGGTACTGTATAAGCTATACACTTTGCTTTTTACCCATGGCCATGATTCAGTTAAAATAAATCAGTTATCTCTCAAGAGTAAATGGCTTTGTGAAAATTCTTGAGAATTTGGAATTCTCAAGGAAATGTTTCCCCCCAAAAAGCAAAAATTACCCTCACTTTTTTGCTGTGCTTTATCGAGTTATTATTGAGCATGTACTTCAGCCAATCAAAAACTTTCTGTTATAACATATATATTATAAATCTTAAATTCTTAGTCTTGTTTAGTAAAAATATTCCAAACAACATTGCTGGAGGCCTCAAAATATGTTTTATAGGGCTGTCAGTCAAAATGTTCAATGACTTTGAGTTTGGGTTGGACATATGTACTGTATGTTCAATGACCTTCAGTTCAGTTTGGCTTGGAAATAGGTCTGAATCAACTTTTGACAGAAGTTAACATCAGCACAATGCATTAATTTTGAACAGTAAATGTTGTGAAGATATTAAATAATTTGTCTCACTCATACTTATTTCCAAGCCAAAATTAACTTGGTTGCCAAGAACTGCAGTAAAACTTTGACATGCAACTTTAGCCTTTTTTCCACTTCACCATTTCGCTCACCACCCCATGCTCAATTACAATAAAGCAACATTTCCAGTTCACTTTTTATACATTACTAAATCCATTGAACAATCCATTGAACATACAAGCTTCTAGTCCTGGACTAGGGCAGGGTCTGAAATTTATAGTTTTTTTCAGTATCCAACTGGGATACCAGGATTCAAAGTTTGGTATCCCCACTGAGAATCCAGTATGAGTATCTCACTTTTGAATACTGGTTACCGGTACCATAAGTATTATACCTTGTCTCATCTAAATAAGTTTTCATAACTCGATCTCACTGTTACAAATTACAATACACAACAGGAGACTCAACAGTCAACAAACAATTCATTAAATTAATGCACTAAAATGCACATACTGTACATGTAATCCTTGACCTTAAATAAACTTCTAATTATGCTAGTCCTCAATGAGGAAAGACTGGTGGCAAACTGATAGTAATCAAAAGCTATGAGGAGCCTGTCAAAGGTGTTTAACATTTTCTTAAATTAATGTTTGAAATTTTCTCAGTATCCATTCGGGATACAAGTCATTCACAGTTTGGTATCCAAAACCAAACTTTTTGGTATTCCAAACTTTTTGGTATTCTGTGGATATTGGGATACTGCAAATTTCAGACCCTGAAGTCTAGGGTACATTTTGATTTACATCGGACAAAGCTACAGTTCGGTGCGACACCAATACACTCGGGTCAGACAAACAATAAACCTCAGTTTCACTTAGGTCGGACAGAATGTCCAGTCATTTCCTCTCTACGTCATGCAATTTCACAAATGGGTCAGACAATGACTGACTAATATTTTAAGGCCTGAACATCATAACAGGTATTGGAATTAACAGGTAAAGGGTAACATAATAACATTCTTTGAATGAAATGTAAGTCATTAATCATATACGAGTCTTATGAGAAAAAGGACTATCCATGGTTTTTGAACCATTTATGGTCAAAGAAACATTGATGGAGTCCCTTTGTTTTTTCAACTTCTAAAATATGAACTATAATTTATGAAAGTTGAAGTGGTAGAATCTTTTTCGTGAGATTAACCCACTGTCAGCAACACTGCACTCTCTCCCCTGGATGAGTTAAATCGTCTGGTGTTAGACAGTGAGAGTAAAATAATAAAGTAGAGGTTAATGGCATAACAAAACAGGCCCATGTAGTCAATAACAAATATAACTCTGATAAAAATCCCACCAAGACCCAATCCAATCTGAGAGAAAGTCAGAAAAACAAAAAAAATCTGATCCAATCTGGATGAGCATAATCTTGACTGAATTAGATCAATTATTAGACAGAACTCACACACACTAATTTCAAATGGTTGGTCAAAATAATGAAATGTCGGTTGAAACTAGAATCATTTGGCAATTTGCCTTTTCTTGGTCTACCAATGAACAATTTTTCCTTGTCAAGTTTTCCCTTGCCTAGTTTTATCCACTTGTGTTGTGCGAACTAGAAGTTGACATTAAGTCTTTCTTGACTACATTCCTTGTGTAAAAGCTAGTCATTTTGTGTGTATTAAAGCCGACCTGGAAGAAACGTCATTAATTAATAAAACAGGAATTTCAAAGAAAATTTGTTTTGTTGTATCACAAGCAAAAGGAATTCACCATTGAATAAAACTTGCCAAGGAATAATTGTCATCACATGAATAAGAAAATCAGCTTGTAAAAAAACACTAGCTGGTTTGTATGGGGCATATCTACACCTATTCAGCTTCATAAAATGCTACTTGCTTCCCAAGCTAGTATAGTCCACATAAACAGCCTCGTAGTTTATAGTTTAAACCGGATAATAATATACCTAGAAATTTCAGCTATATTTTTCTATTAGACAGAAATATACACTACCATAATGTTATATAAGATTTTTATAAGCTATTGTGTTCTTCCAAAGACAAAAGCTATATAATTGTAACTTTTCAAACGAAAACAATTATAAACATTACGACGTTCAAAGACTTTCAAGTGGCTGAAGTTAACGTTCGGAGGCAGGCAAAATTAATATTGACTCGATTTTATTACAATATTTTTCTATCACTCTCAATTTTAAGTAAATGAAATAACATTTAATACAAATTATACCAAACCAAGATTAACTACATACCTTTTCTAGGTCTAGCGGCTGAAACTGTCTCTAGTACAAACAAAGCGACAAGAAGAAATAGCTTCATGCCGAAGTGTTGATATTCTTTCGCGTATTTGTGAGTTTGTTCGTGCCAATCGACGCCTACAAGAAAAAGAGTATAAATTTCACTTACTGAAAACAACGTCGGAACAAAACACACAAAAAAAGCAATGTTTTACGTACTTTATTTGTGAATATTCCGTTGCAAAATAGTTGAAAACAAAACTACGCCAAAATTCTAATCTCCGGAATATTTTAGAATGGAATGTGGCAATTATGCCAAGCCTCGCTTTGATGTAACAATGTTTCCACAAACAAATTCCGAAAATGTCCATTTCAAATCGTAAAATTTCCGAATTGTGAAATTTGACATATATTTAAATTTAGCAACCAAGGAGCAGCTGCGAAAAACTGTAGGCCCTCTCGCACGAGTCCAATTTCAATGGGGGCCGAAATTTCAACTAACAGTGAGAGCTGACAGTGGTTTTCAGCTAATTGAATACATAGCACGCAAAGTTAGGAGGGATGAAAACTAGGGGCCTGGGGTCATGTCGGGCATAATTTGCATGGGCATAATTTGGCTGCAAAAATTTGCTTTATAGACTTTACTAGAAATACATGCATGCAGTAACCCATCGCCAATATTTTCCAAACATTAAATTAACATGAAGTATTCAGACATGGCCTACTGAACGCAGGCTCGCGCTCAAGTGTTGCCATGACAACACGATATTCTTAAATTTTTAATTTTTCATATTTTTTGTCAAAACTGCAAAATAGTTCAAAGATTCGTACTTTTAACTATGCAACAATAAATTTCCATATTATATACTGTAGGTATATTATTTTGCATTTTGTAAGCTTTGATTTAATGTAAAATTTAGCTTGAAACGCTTCGTAAAATGTTTTGAAATCTTCATTCAACTATAGTTGATTTGCCGATAAACTAATAAATATAAAACATAATAAGTTACAAATAAAACTAATTGTTAGGTAATTTCAGTTCAGTTTTCAAATCAATTTGTTCTCCTTTACATTTTAAGATTTTTCCTCAAATTAAACTGTAATTTATGAAAGTTAGAGCTTCGTTGAAAAGGAAAACAGTTCATGTTTATAGGCAAAAAGTTAACTAAAGAAACAAAATTCGTAAACATTAAATATTCGAAGGAAACTTGCCGTATATTTCACGATTTTCCATAGTAAATCTATTCTTCTCATCTCTTCAAACAAAATTGCTTCAATTAAGCTTGTTGTATATGAAACGATTTTTCAAATATATGTCTTTAAAATTGAAATCTTGCTCATCCCACTCCTACACGCAATCAGCCATATTTTAGAGATCAGTGAGAATGACCACCCATCGTTGGTGACCGACGCCCGCGATATTTGATGAACTTTAGACTTCGCTAATGCTTTCGTTTCCCCGGGTGTAAATAGCCGGGGGGAATTAGTACCCTCGCACGGCGCTTCGCGCCGTCGGCTCGGGGATAATTGACTTTGGTCAGTTTGGATGACTTGTTGTGGACTAAATTAGAATATAATTATAGTTGAAGTACCTCACGCTTTTTAAACAAGACATACTGTATATTTACAGGGCAACTTTACTTCTCACCAGGGAAATTGTGGTGTGAATTCCGGTCCGTTCACACTGAATAAACCACATTTTTGAGTTATTTTTACTTCTTTATTTAAACTAACTAATATAATAAAAATGTGATTTATTCGGTGTGAACGGACCGGAATTCACCACACTGAAAGTGGCGACCCCGGCAGGATAATTAACGGGGAATTTCATCATTTGTTTTATATTTACGATCGGATTGCGAAGGATTGTTTGTGGGAATTAGCAGTGGATATGGAACTGTGAGTACATTTTCTATTAATTTTGTGGATACATTTCAATTACTAAAGCGTTTATTTATCGTGGGTCCTCATTATATCGTTTAAAAACTACACAGTTTTGGATTAACTTAACAATTTTTCATTGGAAATCGGTCTTTACATGTTTTGTCGACAACAAAGTTTTTTTGGACATAACGTTTGTCTTACATCACGTACATGAGAAACAAAATATTTAATATTGGGTTTTCTATGGACTGGAACGTTGACAGTGGAATTGAATATAACATTGGTTAAATGCAATATATCAATACAGTGAAGTGATAAATAATTTGGAACTTGATTTCTAATACTAGTAGTACTATTACACTAAATGTTGTGGATTTCCAATTTGGAAAGAGGAGAGCACTTAATAAACAACTAACTGACATATTGTTACAACAAAATTGGATTGAGTTTTGAATTTTGCACGCTTTGTTCGGTACTGTATTTGAGACAATATGGCAACTGAAGCGAAACATGAGAAACAGGTGACATTTGCGAAAATAAACTTGTCCGAGGCTGAAGACCTTATAGCAACAATCTGGATGATACAGCCATGGCGTATGCGAAACTTGGGGAAATCATAAAACGACTTGAACTATCCAAGGACAACACTATACAATATATGATGGAAAATGACTCAGATTTGGAAACACTAAAAGCCTGGGCAGATAAACAAAAGGAATTAAAAGTGCAACAACAGGAAGAAGCAATTGGGGGGGGGGGACTTTGAAGCAATTGGGGGAAGATTAATGATGAGCAACTGAAATTTCAATTGCAACAAGAAAAGGAACTTCAAGAGGTGATGATAAGGAAACAACAAGAAGAATGGTTAAAGAAGAAAGTAGAACTGCAAATGCAAATGCAAATGCAAAGTGAAGCAACAGGGGGTGTAACAGCTGGCACAACAAACGAAACTCGATCTACAGTTAAGCTGGAAAAGTACACTATAACACCATTTACAGGGGATTACATGGACTGACTGAGATTCTGGAACCAGTTTACAGTAGAAGTCAACGGTCGACACCAACATTTCGGATGTGAGCAAATTTCACTATCTGTTAGAGTTAGTAAAAGGGAAACCCCGAGAGGACATTTTGGGTTTACCCCATACATCAGATCAGTGCCGCAGAGAGGTTGGCGGGGGCCCGGGGCAAAAAATTTTTTGGGGGCCCCCTTTTTGAAAAAAAATTTTCCGGAAAAATTTTTTTTCCGGACAACAATATCCCCCCCCCCTCCCCCCCGTCGCCAAAAAAATTCGGTCAGTGTACCATTTTAGGGGTCAAAAATTTTTCCGGACGAGTAGATTGCACGCACTTTCCAGAGACTTTATCTCATTTTTTATGCATAATTTCGGTACTTAACACAGAAAAGAGACTGGGGCCCAACAAAAATTGTTCAGGGGCCCCGACCACCTCGGGGCCCGGGGCAATTTGCCCCCACCCCCTCTCCCCCCCTCTCGGCGGCTCTGCATCAGATGGTTACAAGGTGAAAGAAACAAGAAAAAACAATGTATTTACTGTGAGTCAAAGGAACATACAGCTATCAATTACACGAAGATATTAGACAGATTTAGATCGAGGACGCGGACGTCAAAGACGACGTGAAAATGGCGTGTTGTGCCTATGTATGGATATGCCACGCCATTTTGACGCCATTTTCACGTCGTCGTTGACGTCCTCGATCTATATCAACCTATTAGATGTTGCTAAGCGACGTGAGATTCTAAAGCGAAAGAATTCCTGTTACAATTGAGCAACCCCACGCCATCGAGCCTCGACATGTAGAGCACAAGGCTGTCATAAATGTGGAGAAAAGCATCGCACTTCAACTTGTCAACAAAAGGGCCCATCTTCAATGGATGAGATGAATAATAGCAAAGGGGAAAAGGGTTATGCAGGTATTCGACGTGAAGCAGGTGTGGATGAACTTGGACGTGAAAAAACTGATAAGGCTCTTGGTGCAGCCCAAAGTAATCAACCTACTGTACACCCGACATTGCATGCCAAGATTGGGGACGAAAAGGTGCGAGTTAAGATTGACACTGGGGGAAGTAGTTCATACATTTGTAGTGACTTTGTTACTGAGCTAAAACTGACACCAGTACGGCAAGAAATGCGCTGTATCGAATAAATGTATGGGACGGTGGATAAAGTTGTTGAGGTATATGAAGTGTCACTGCATGCAGTCACTGGCTGTTCGTGGCTATGATATTAAGATAGAATGTATCAATGCAGAAAAGGGCATCTTGACGTGCCTTCCAAATCCCAAAATTGTTGAGTTAAAGCGACAAAACCCAAGGCTTGGTGAAGTGAGTCTGTGTGAGGAGAAAACAATCTCTGCAAGAATGCCTGTCCATATAATGCTTGGGGTTTCTGATTTCCAGAGGATTAGAACCAGTGGAAATCTCATCTTAGGTACTAACCCAGATACGGATCCGGGTGCAGAGTTCACAATGCTGGGGTTGACGGTGTTTGGTGGTAAACAGAATGGAATGCAGCCTGTAAAGAACTTTTTGCTTCACCCTGCCCAAAAGGAGTTTGAGAAGTTGTGTAACCTAGACGTCCTTGGAGTGGCTGATCCAATTGATAAGCAAGTTTTTGTGCACGAAAGCTTCAGGCTACAACTCGAAAAGAATGATGCAAGATTTTACGAAACTAGACTGCCTTGGAAACAGGGGCGTAGGAACCAGGGGCACGGGAGGCACGTGCCTCCCCCCCCCCCCTAAAAGTGCCCTTTTTTGTGATGAAATGTGCCCTTTTTTGTGATGAAAAGTGCCCTTTTTTGTGATGAAAAGTGCCCTTTTTTGTGATGAAAAGTGCCCTTTTTTGTGATGAAAAGTGCCCTTTTTGTACAAGCTAATGTCGCCGTAAATACTAAATTAACATCAAAGGTGCCCTTTCCAAGTTTTTAAAAAAAATTTGGTCAAAAACCTGCAATTTTGGTATGGTATGACGGGAAAATATTTCTCCCCCCCCCCTCCCCCGTCGCAAACATTTCCGGGAAAAATTTTTTAGGTGCCCTTTTCAATACCCTAAAGTGCCCCTAGAAGCCGGTCCCCCCTCCCCAATCTTTTGATGCTTCCTACGCCCCTGCTTGGAAACCCTATCACATGGCATTGCCCGACAACAAGCAATTATCAATTGCAAGACTACGCAGCACCACTCGAAAACTAGAAAAGAATGGAAAGGTAGAGAAATACAATAAAAACATGCGGGAACAATTAACTACTGGTTGATTGAACACGTTCCTGAGAGTCCGAGCGGAAATATAGTTCACTACGTTCCCCACCACCTGTTATCCGAGAACAAGCAGAGTCAACCAAGAAGCGTATAGTCTATGACTGCTCTTCCAAGGCAAATCAAGTGCCGTTCCTAAACGACTGCTTAGAGACTGGACCTTCATTGCAAACGCTATTGTTTGACATCTTAGTACGAAATCGTTTTCGTAGGTATTGTGTAACTGGTGATGTGAAGAAAGCCGTCCTACAGATCATGATTCAGCGTTGTGATCGCGATGCCCAACGTGTGCTCTGGTATGATGACTTGGAATGCTGTAATATAGTTGCATGAATATCGGTTTACGCGTGCGATATTTGGTTCCACATCTAGTCCGTACATACTGGGGGCAACTTTGGAGAAACATTTGGAACAATATGAGAACAGGTACACTAGTACAGTTAAATCCCTACGCAATGACACGTATGTTGATGACATATTGACATCCAAGGTGGCGGAAATTCCGAGAAGATGTCATCAAATTCAAGGTCGAATCAACTGAAATCATGAATGAAGCTGCTTTCGAATTGCATAAATGGCACAGCAACTGTCCAGCCGTTAAGTCAACAAACAACGCGAACGAGAATGAGACCACCTATGCAAAAACCTTTGTCGGGAACGTATCATCCAATGAAACGAAGATTCTGGGACTACCCTGGAACAAGAAAACCGATGCCATGACCATTAACTTTGAAACTTGTATTGAAGTTAAGAAACCCGTCACGAAACGGAAGGTCATTGGTGCAATCAACAGCGTTTATGATATTCTGGGTTGGTCTTCGCCAATTATTATCACTGCCAAGATAATCTTCGCGGAGATTTGTTTGTTAAAGAAGCACTGGGACGAACCGTTACTTGGATAAAACACGTTCACTTGGATAATACACCTACAACAGCAAAGCTACATAACGGTGCCTCGTAGCGTTGTTATGAAAGGAGGAGCTACATTTGAAATCCATGAATTCCCTGACGCAAGTAAAGTAGCTGTCTGCGCGGCAATTTACGTGATTGAGTACTGTGGAGCATTACCTATCACTCAAAAGTTGCTTGTTGCCAAATCTCGAGTCGCTCCAATTAAAGAACGCCACTATTCCACGATTGGAATTGATTGCTGCGTTAACACTCGCTAAGTTACAGAACAACGTGATCAAGGCACTGGAAAACATTAACATACAAACTACAGGGCGTCTCAAAAAAAAACGCTAATATGGAAATTCAACAGGCTGTTGTGCATCACAAACTTAACTAAACAATTCAATTTTTACATAGGACGAAAGAGCTGTTATTTAGCTTTTCTATGATACCTTTCTTAAACCGTAACGATGAGAAATGGCCACATAACTCGTCAAATAAAAAATTTCGGTCGAAATCACATTCTTCCACCGTTGGGAATTGAAAAACATTAATTATGCGAAGTTAATCAATCAAAAAGCACCACGAGTCAGCTGCCAGGTACTTGTTTCGTAAAACGTTTTGATTACGAATGTTCTCTGTTCCGGGGTTAATTGAACCATATTTAATGCAATAATGGACGTTCTTATGGTCTCACTAAGACGAAGATTGACGAGTTGAGCTTATTTTAGATAATTAACATTCAATTTTAATCCCTCTTGGGAATTGTTTATGTTTCATTTTCCATGCAATTATATTCCCAACGGTGGAAGATTCCAAGGCGGTGTTGCCTTGATAGATTACTTGTCAGTGACGTACATGAACAGATTGGTCACAGGGGAGTGTTTTCGACCATGGCCAAAGTGAGAGAACAGTTCTGGATACCACAACTGAGAGTGTTAGTGAAAAGTGTTATCCACGAATGCAATAAATGTAAGCTATTCCGAGTGAAGCCTCTCCACCCACCAACAACGGCACCATTACCAGAGTTCAGAACACAGATGACCCACCCTTTTGCTGTGACTGGCGTTGATTTTGCTGGCCCATTGTTGTACCAAACCCCCAAGAGGAAAACACCGAAAGCATACGTAACGTTGTTTACATGTACTACAACAAGAGCTGTCCATCTTAAACTATGCAAAAGTATGACTGCTGAAGAATTCAAAAGAAGCTTGAAAGAGTTTGTGGATAGACGCGGAACCCCTCACAAACTGGTGAGTGATAACGCCCTGACCTTCAAGGCCGCATATCAATGGCTTGATATGCTTATACAGGATGAGGACTTGTTTAACTATCTGAATACACAACGAATCGAGTGGAGTTTCAATCTCGCGAGAGCCCCATGGTGGGGCGGATTGTTCGAAAGAATGGTCGGCATCATGAAAGTTAGTCTGTCTAAAGTTGTAGGACGGGCTCTACTCAAATATGAAGAACTAGAAGAAGTCCTACTTGGTATTGAATGTTTTATGAATAATCGACCGCTTTGTCATTAAGAAGAAGAAATAGAACATCCTATTCTCACGCCAAATCTATTGATCATGGGACATCGGCACATTTCTTAGAGGAAGACTTGGAGGCGTTGGATGAGAAAGATCTGATAACTAAAAGAATAAAAATTCTGAAGACTTGTCGACAGCAACTTAGAAAGCGTTGGCAGACGGAATACCTCCATGCGCTGGAAGAAAGACACCGAAATATTGTCGGTAAAGAAGAAACGTTGCCTTCGAAGGGATCTGTAATTAATTATGATTACGGACAGCAGTAAAATGAAATATAAGTGGCAAGTTGGACGGATTGTTGATACGATTCAAGTAAAAGATGGAGTATTGAGGGGATACCAGATCAAGACTGGGACTGGGTATGTTGTTGAACGACCAATACAATTGATCTGCGACCTAGAAATCAAAGTATGTAAGGATAATGAGCCGTCGAAGAAGAGAGATCACATAGAGAATGAAATGGTAGCCGACCAGTCGCAAGATGTAGAGTCGAAGAAAAGACCTCAGAGAAAAGCAAAAAGTGAAAAAAGTGCAGCGATTAACATGATCAAGGGTGTTTCGCTAAATGAGTTAGAGGACTAGATGAAAACGTACATTAAAGCTGTAACAGTTTCAAAAGGCATGTACTAAAACACGGAACACTAATCCAGAACACCTCCGGTACAGCCCGGAACACCTCGGGAACAGCCCGGAACACGTCCGGAACAGCCCGGAACACCTACGGAACAGCACGGAACAGTCCGGAACACCTACAGAACATGGCGGAACAGCACGAAACAGTCCGGAACACCTCCGAAACAGCCCGGAACACCTCCGGAACAGCACGGAACACCTACGGAACAGCCCGGAACAGCACGGAACAGTCCGGAACATCTACGGAACATAGCGGAACAGCCCAGAACACCTCCGGAACAGCACGGAACGCCTGCGGAACAGCCCGGAACACCACCGGAATAGAACGGAACAGTCCGGAACAGTTGGAAACGGCCCGGAAAACCACCGGCACACCTCCGGAGCTGTGGCTTTTAACGATTTAAGCGCCAATTAGGACTCGAATTTGGGGCTATCTTTAAATCAATGGGGAAATGCGGGAATGGAGAATGCTACAACTTCATTAATGTGATACGCATTAAAACTTATGCCATGAACGTCTTTTGTTGTTTCAGAGTATGTTTTTTATGCTCGTGTTTTTAGTGATTTTCACAACTGTCTAACGTTTGTTAAAAAAATACGTCAGGACTCAAGCCTTTGCCGGTTTCATATATTTAACATAATCTAGTAATCTACTATAATAACATAATTAAACAAAACAAAATATAAAAATACGTTTATCAGGATATGTACAGTGGAAACCTGAATTAAGAGCAAAAACTAATAGACCATTCCGAATTACGCTCTAGAATAACACCATGTTGAGGTACAGTGCTTATAAGTACTCAAAAACGTTAGTGTCTAACAGAGTCTGCAGTCAATGTGAAACCTAATTGAGAAATAGTCTACGGTATAGCATTTTTGATGCAGTATATGATCTACGCCGATAAAGCCGGACAAAGTGCTTAGTGCTCATCACTCATCAGTACTCTAAAACATTACATTTTCGCACAGGCGCCAAAATTAAAACTCTTCACATGAAACAACTTTAATTGTTCTTTTCAAGTTAAAATATTTACACTATAATCTAAACGCTAAGCGGATTTTCTACAACCGGCCACTGACAATTAGAGCATATATATACTGAGCTCTATAATTGTGCTAAGCAACAAAACTCCGGCAAAAATGTATAGTTAGTTTGGAGAAAACACTGTTCCACCTACTATCCTTTTTCATCCAAATTAAAGGACCCAGCCAAACTCCCCAACAAGCCTTTGGACGTGTTCTAACTTGAAAAGTTGTTGGAATTCTGGTTGAACCAAGAGGACTCTCCCATTGAAACTCGGATATTTCGCTCGAATGCATGACGCTTTCATAGAAAATGAACGTTAATTCAGGTTTCCACTGTACATTGCCTGATAAAAACTTATTATTATACTTTTTTTGGTGTAACTACATGCTACTACAATATGTATATACTAGATTATATTAAGTTAAATATGTGAATCAAATTTTGAGTCCAGACGTATTCTCTTTAACAGACGGATATTTTAAGATATTAGCCTCTTTTCAATTCTTTTATCAGTATACACGAGTACGAGTTATGAATATACTCCGAAACAACAAAAGACGTTCATGGCAAACGTTTTAACTCGTGTCATAAGTTAATGAAATTCCCCTATTTTAAAGATAGCCCTTATTTGGTAGCCTGTGCACATCCTGTATGGTAATACAGGATGTGCACAGGCTATTATTTGGCGCCTAAATGGTTAAAAAAAAGCCACAGCTCCGGAGGTATTCCGGTGGTCAGTTTCCGGGCTGTTTCCAACTGTCCCGTTCTATTCCAGTGGTTTTCCGGGCTGTTCCGCAGCCGGTTCCGGGCTGTTCTGTGCTGTTCTGTTCTGTTCCGGAGGTGTTCCCGGCTGTTCTGGACTGTTCCGGAGGTGTCCCAGAGGTGTTCCGGGCTGTTCCAGATGTGTTCCGGGCTGTTCCGTAGGTGTTCAAGGCTGTTCCGTGCCGTTCCGGAGGTTTTCCGGACTGTTCCGCCATGTTCCGTAGGTGTTCCAGGCTGTTCCGTGCTGTTCCGGAGGTGTTCCGGACTGTTCCGCCATGTTCCGTAGGTGTTTCAGACTAGTTGTTCCGTGCTGTTCCGTAGGTGTTCCGCGCTGTTCCGTAGGTGTTCCGGGCTGTTCCGCGCTGTTCCGGAGGTGTTCCGGACTGTTCCGCTATGTTTCGTAGGTGTTCCGGACTGTTCCGTGCTGTTCCGTAGGTGTTCCGCGCTGTTCCGTAGGTGTTCCGGGCTGTTCCGTGCTGTTCCGGAGGTGTTCCGGATTAGTGTTCCGTGTTTTAGTACATGCCGTTTCAAAACACTTTAATGGGGGAGAGTGCAAAAAGTCGCTGATGATATTATCATTAGTTAATGTTATTAATATTCTGTTAAGCGCTCACAGGAGAACTGGAAACGAGTGACGTTTTAATCGTGTTTTTGGTGTGTTCGAGAACTTTATGATATTATTTAGTTTTAAATAAAGAAGTAAAAATAACTAAAAAATGTGGCATGTAGTAAAACACTGACCGGCCGGAACACCGGAACACCACCGGAACACCACCTAACCCTAACCCCAACCCTAACCCCCAACCCTAACCCTAGCCCCAAACCCTAACCCCAAACAAAATGGTGGTGTTCCGGTGTTCCGGTAGTCAGTGTTTTACTACATGCCAAAAAATGTGATTAATTCAGTGTGAACGGACCGGAATTTACTACAGTGGTCAGAATATTTCATTGACCACAAAGTTGGTAATTTTTTGTTCACTTGCCTTTTCGGAAAGCGATCAAGAATATTAAGTGAGTGGTGTTGCTACTTTTTGTTGGTACTTTTTAAATCACACATGAGTTTTTGCTCCCTTTTCTATATTTTTGGTATCCCTATACCTTTTTCAAGTTTTTCTCGGCTATCTTACTTTTACCAACAACCAAATTCGACGAATGCAAGCTGATAAGCCCTATGTGAGATAAAATTGCTTTGTGCCTCTTGCATTCTGATAAATGCAGTGCCGCAGGCCACATTGCGTATTACTTATATCCCACCCATAAACTAGTCAGCTGGGGTAGCTGTAGTTATGTGAAGTCACTATCAAAGGGTCTATATATAGTTGCATTTTTAACCACTCGATCCTGGTTAGCCGTTAGGTCTAAACATGTATATAAATTTGCGTTCAAAAATTTCATCTAACAAAATGAAAAGCGAATCTAAGATGAAACTCGATCGATATTAAATAGTAACTAGTTTACCCACAGGGTAGTGAATGCTGCCTTGGTATAGCATTGTTCCCAAATCTTTAAATGAGATTTTTTGTATGTTATATACGTAACACGCGCTCAAAACTAATGCGTATATAATATACCACATGAGATTATGACAAAATTTTTATTTTTCGATACGTTTCTCAATCGGTAACAAAAAAAACTTTAAAAAGTATGTTTAGTGCTTTATCTGTAAAATAATGCTAAAATGAAGAGATTTTAGATGATACGGCAAAGAGAAAATGATGTCTGAAGTTCAGTACGTTTTGCTTAAATGGCTGTAAATATAGACCTTATTCATAAATCGTGATGAGGCCTCGTATCCTAGGAAACGGGGAAAAACGCGGGAAAATTGACAAAATGTTTTTTTGCTGTCGGCTATTGGCAGCTTTTTATTCGTGAATATTACGGCTTTTTTCGAAAATAGTATCTATAAAACTGAGCTTGAAAGTTGAAAAAAATACTTCTGAGAAAATATAACATGATATTTAAAGCAAAAGGTACTGGAGTCAATCGAAAAAGGAAACCTTTGACTTTGTATTTATATTGCCAAGTTTGTATGGCCAAAACAAACAACCAACAAGGCTACAAAACGTCTATACAACACCAAAATCGTAGGAAATATGGAACTATTGTTGAAGAAATAGGATTACAACTCACTCAGGTAATGTAGCCTTCATTTTTTAAACTTGTAAGCTGCTTGCAGAATGTTATCGAGCCACAGCCATAGTTCATATTTTTCCGTACGAATCAATAACCAGGGGTTTCAGAATAAGCCGGTGGCCGGCGGAGTAACCGCCGGCTACTTGAACTTTTACCGCCGCCTACTTTTCGTCAGGTCACAGGAAAAATTTTATATACAAAAGTACAAGCGAACCAACACAATGTTTGTTATGTTCCAATTGGAATTCAAGTTGGCCTCGAATTTCCCTGAAATCAATTGACGGCAATGGCGTTAAAAATTGCCGTAGAACGTAAAAGCTGTCTACGGCAATTTTGTGAGTTTCCACGGCATTTTTTTTATCAAATTGCTGTAATAAAAAATTAACTTTATTGTACAGACTTTGGATTGCTGACAAGCTAGAAACATGTCAGTTTACGTATTTCTTTAGTGTTTTTTTTTCGAAGAAAACTGAGACTAAAATAGTAATTTACGGATGATTTGATCAACATCTGAATTCAAGTATCAAAATAGTATAACTGCACAGTGAACATGAGTTTAAAAATACTATACGGCAAAAAATTGCCGTCATTGCCGCAATGATCCACAGCATTTTGTTCTCCCTCTACAGTAATTGCCGTGATAAAATTCAAGCTAGCCCTGAATTCAACCAAAACATCACTTCTTTTGGAAGATCAATAAGATAAATTATAATACATAGTACCAAACATAGCAAAAGAAAGAAGAAGTGGTGAAGTGAAGTTCATTACGTACATAAATATAACATCATTTGATTAATGATTTCGGACTCATAAAATAATTACTATTACTGTAGTATACATTGTCATTCTGTTCATGCAGCTGTAAAAATTAAACTACAGGTAGTACATTAAAGTACATTGTCATTTGTCACTTACAAGTATAAGGGGCGGACCATTTGATTTTTAAGGGGGGGAGGGTTGAAAGATTTCGGAAAAAACATTCATGCAATCAAAGGAGAAAGAAAAAAAATCATGCAACATACAATCGAGAAAAAAATATATCATGCAAAAGAAAGCGCTCAAAAAAAATTCCTACATGTAAATCTACTGACGTTCTTCACTTCAGTATTGTGTCCACAGGCTTGCAAGATTTTGCATTTTTGAGCAGGCACATTTGCTAAAAAGAACACTGTGTGAACAGTGGACAACATCACAGGGATTCTGGCGCCTTTGGAGTCTATAACATACGATAGCCAGTGGCGTTTCCTGGCAAAATTGTTGCCCCCCCCCCTGAGAAAATCTGGGCTTAAGATATGTACAAGTTTATAAGTTATTTATACATATCTAATATGCATGGTAGAAAAAGTATTTTTGGATGGTTGAGTCTGTGTGCGTTTTTTGATAACATAGTTTCAAACTATTAAAGCCTCAAAGGCCCATCTACAGGATGCAAGTTGAACGTACTGCATATACGATGATTTTAATGCGAAAATTCCAGTTTAGAGAGTCTAGATTTTAAAATATTTCTGAAGAGGATGCAACCCGATCCCCAACAAGCTATTTGTATGAACGATTGAAAAGCTACAGAGCTATATTTGGCGGAACATTGTTGTTTCGGAGGGCAGTTAAAAATCGCATTATTGAAATCTTGTTTTATTACATGTTAATCAAAGTTCATTTTGTGATTTTCCCTTGTTTAAAATAAAGGACAGTAAGTGTTCCTTTGGCCTATAGTACAGCAAAGTTGTTGCATGAATCCATGGCTGAAAACGCAGGAAATAGCATTTCCGAGGTTCAAATTTTAAAATTTTCTAGGGGGAGCATGCCCCCGAACCCCCCAAGGTTACAGATCATTCATGTACTGTACCTCCCCCATTCTACTCTACTCTACTCTATCACTGCATGCTTTAGGTTTTGGTGCAGTTATATATTTTTTGTAAGTAAACCTGCACGGTTTAGTGTGGGGAACATTAAGACATAACCATATAAAATAAAGCACAGTGAAAATTCCTTAGCCCCTCTTGGGATTCAGGCTCGGCCTCCTCTGACTGAAAACCCTGGCTAACGTCTCTGACGATACTCTATATGAAAGCCTTAAGTTACTGTAAGCAGTTATTATGAGGGGCAATATCCTGCCGCGAAATATATTGGGAAAAAATATCTTGCGCAGCACTTTACAGGAAAAAAATATCTGTCTTATTCCCTGGGCAGAAAAAAAATTCTTGCACAGACTGAATCTTCCAACCCCC
>CACRXK020001918.1:15054-48143 GCA_902702795.2 Paramuricea clavata | reverse complement strand
CATGCTTTAATTACATACTTAGCCTAGATTATTTTACCTTAAAGTTTACAACAATTGTGATATAACTTTCCTTACTATGTTTATCCTAACCCATCCTGTCAACTTTCCCTGTGGGAGGAAACCCACAGCTTTTGACAAAGCATTGACTGACTCCTGTCACATGAGTCCATAGCAAGAATCAAACCCACAAACTCAGAGGTAAAAGGCACTTGCTCTCACTGACAACTGCGCCAACGATGACTACTTAAGCCTTGGTCAAACTAGGAAACATTGTTGCGGAAACATTGTGATTCGCCATGTTTCCCCAAGTGTTTCTGTGTTTGCCCACCCGTGGAAACATCGTTGCAGAAACACAATTTGCTTCCCGAGAAGCAGAAATGTTTCCTATCAAATTCAGAAACATTTCCCAAGTGCGATTTTTGTTGCGGAAACATTGTTTCCTAGTGTTTGCCCACCTTGGGAAACATGGCAAAACATTGGCAGGAAACAATGTTTCCGCAACAATGTTTCCTAGTTTGCCCAGGGCTTTACATCTCCACAATATACTTACATCATGAATAAAGCAATTACTGATTGAACTGCCAACATCTGTCTTATGTCGACATGCAACTCTAAGTTTACTGAGAAACTGTTTATGCATCACGAGAAGGTCCTAAATAACAAAATTTCATGTCTTTCTGTCAGGTTCTGGTTATATGAAAGGCACAACAGGACGTTTCTGGTACAGGTCGATGATTGAGATGCCATCATGTAATATTTAACAATTATTCGCCGAAGGCGAGGTGATTATCGGTGAATAAAAACCGAGACGAAGTCAAGGTTTTTATTCACGATAATCACTGAGCCTGAGGTGAATAATTGTTTTAGTATAATTTCATTGGTGATTTTTTGGAAAAAATTTAAAAATGCACATTTCTTCGTCTTTTAATTGACAAAATGGCTTCGGCTGCCATTTTGAAAATCACTTAGGTGATTATCGCGTAATAATCACCTCAACGGTAACCAATCAGCGTGGAGAATTTTCAATAATCACCTATGTAATTATACTAATTCGGATGTCCTAATACATTTACTATTATCAGAAACAATTTTTTCTCCCCTCCCCCTCCGGACGGCAGAAATTTCCTCCGTGGGGGAGTATGGATCCTTTCTGAAATGACCCATTGCCACTTAAAGGGTCAATGTCAAATACTTACTACGATATTCACAAAAATTTTCTTGATATCCTCTGCAGCTAAAACATCCTGTAGTTGATCAATAAATTTCTGAAAAAGAGTTTTGGGTTAGAATTTGGATAAGGAGGAATATTTCATGATCATTTCCTACAATGAGTTACCTCTTTGATTGTGGTTAAAGCTTCAACATAATTTTCTTCAGTCCCCAACAGTTCATCAATGACATACCCTCTTTTTTCGTCAGCCTTTGAAGTATGTGCATTTTGCGACTAAACACACAGCATATTTTATCATCTAGATATTTTATCATTTCTAGAAACTGAATTGTATGTCTGCACACAAGTCTTGTAACGATTTCTAGGCACTGTCTGGTGTACATATGTCTATCTGTCTGTCTGCATAAAGTATGTCTGTCTGTCTGCCTGGTGCAAATCTGTCTGCTTTCCTGCTTGGCTATCATTTACATGTCTGCAATGTTTGTCTGTAATGTTTGTCTGTCTGTCTGTCTGTCTGTCTGTCTGTCTGTCTGTCTGAAATTAATGAGTTGGTCTGTTTGTCAACAGGCCATGTTTGTCATACCTTATACAACCCAATACGTTTCTTCAATGCAACAACATCATCATAGATTTTGGTATCGTCCTCAATGGTGACTGCATCATAGACGTTTTCCTCTGCTACATCTTTTGTCCTAAATAATATAACACACAAACTCAGTGGTGTAACTTTATTTTTTTGACCACTTGTTGGACATGAAAATTAGTTGTCCTGAATAAAATTCACTTGCCATCAGGTATAAATTAAGTGGACAACATGTCAACCCATTCTCCCACTGCTCTATATGGCTATGTTATACTGTCTCAGATCTACAGTAGCTTTGGCCCACAAAAAACAAAATTTGAATCAATAAAAAAGTTTATATCTGAAATGAAAACATAAACTTATTAAAAGATGCCCAGCTTTTTGTGGCAAAGCCACTTGCCCAATCGGGGAAGCAAGATAAAACGTTTACTTGCCCATCACAATATTCACTTGCACCAGGCAAGTGTTAAGTTACACCTCTGTGTTTTGTCAAGTACAATTTATGCTGCTAATAACAGTCCTTGAAAGTCAGGTCGGCATTCGGCAATGCCGACCTAAATGCCGACCTGCATTGTGTAGCTATATGTCGACCTGCATTGTGTAGCTATATGTGTAGATTTAGGTTGGCAAAATTTTGCCGACCTACTTTCAAATATGTCTCAGCATTTTTTCTGCGAACACATCTTTTGAAAAGTAAACTTACGTGTTAAAATCGTTGAGCATCAAGATTCAGTAAGGCGTAAAAAAAAATACCTGTGGTTCCGGTTTCATATTGTGAAAAAATTAGGGTCGGTAGGTCGGAAATAAATTTTTTTTTGAATATTTTTTTCATGGTTTTGGCGATTTTTTGTTGGGCGATTTGCAGTAGAATCCCGACATCAATATTAACTAGAGATGCCTATTTCCCATGGACGAATTTAGGCAATTTGGTTCAATAATTAGTGTGGCAACAAACGCCATTTTGGCACGCTATATGAGCGGCCCGCAACCACCTGGATAAAATAGGGTTGCACAGTCAATCACATTGAAAAAATAATAGGGTCGGCAGAAAAAAAGTAGGGTTGGTCGGGAACCGGAACCACAGGTATTTTTTTATGGTAATATATGTGGTAATAAATTATGGTAATAAAGTAATTAAATATATGGTAATAAAGTAGTGTACGGTCTGTCACAACATTTGGTCACAACATGCATGCACTGTTCGATTGGAGTTCATACATTTTGTTAGTTGTTTGGTATTGATTGCAATTAATTGCTGTTTATAAATATGTGTATTTGCAGCAAGCAAATTAAATTTCCATTTGGACATTGATTATTGTCTATTTGTTTTGAAAATATTTGCCGACCTAGATAGAGAATTATCGCTTTTAGGTCGGCAATTTCTTGCAGACCTGAAATTTCGGGAGTTTCAAGGACTGTAATAATTTACGTCCATTATTTACTTACAATGCAATTTCTTCAAGATTTCCATAAATATCCTCATCTTTGTACTGAGTACTTAGACTGGCTGCTCTGTCGCTTGGAAATGGACTGAAAGAAATGATATATGCATCAAGAGAAGAGCAAAAAACTGACAATGTCTCTAGTTAACCCATTGAGCTGCAATGCACCCTACTTATTTTATTTACTTGTCTAATGGGGAAGCTCTGCAGCTTAATGGGTTAACAACAGACAAATTCACTGATGAAGGGAAGATCATTGACACTCAATGGGTTAAATACATATTGTAATTTATAAACTTACATTAATCCTGCATTTAAAGCATCTTTGCATTTTGATAATTGACTTAATGTCACCACCACCTAACAAAAAAACATTAATTTTATACTTTACTTTAATTGCAATGGGTCATTCCAGAAAACATCCATACCACCCCCACGGAAGAAATAGGAAGTTAACCCCCCTACCCCCTTCGGATGTCCTAATACGTTTACTATTATCAGAAACAATTTTTTCTCCCCTCCCCCTCCTGACGGCAGAAATTTCCTCCATGGGGGGAGTATGGATTTTTTCTGGAACGACCCAATATAAATATTGGCCAATCAAACAACTAGCTTTTATTATTAGTTTTGAACAGATTTCTGTACCAACTAGAGTATTCTGGGAAAACTTGCAATGTTTGGTAGAGTCTAACTGGAAGCATTCTTCTCACATGTGACTGAGGTGAAATTATAATCAGGGTATCAAGCTTTGGTCACAGTTGTGAAACACACATGCACTAACAAATAACATCTTTAATTAAATGCAAATACTTCAACCAGGTTTGTTAGACGTTAGTACAAAACAACATTTTATCAGAATTTATTGTAAAATTCCAAACAATTTATTTACGGTCAGGCAAAATGTCAAATTGAAGTTCTGGGTGGGTATAGGTGGGTCAAAACTATTATTCTGTGTCATTTTCACCATGGCGAAATGAATATTTATTAGGTATGCCACAGGTAGACATTTTCCAGACATGGTGGGTGGTGAATTTGACATTTTGCATGGCAACTTCAATATGCATAAAGTTGACAAATCATTGAATCATCTACCTTGGCAAAATCAGAGACATCATATAATTCATGGGCATCAAACAACACGCTTTCTTTAAGACCAAAGTTATTCACACAGGCGTGGAGAAATCCTCGTATATTCTTTAGACACAAGAACTAAATTAGGAAGAAATTAAAATAATTATAATTCGCCATTTATACTTCCTGTTTTAATAGAATATTGTTATTCGACAAAATTGCAATGAAACTTTTACACAAACATCAAGATAAAACTACGCCACATTGAAATACACAGGAAACATTAAAATACTTGTAAAGCTAAACATTTATCAGAAAGACTTCACTCAAATAATGCGATTTAAAATGCAATATATCATGACAACATTGATTCGGTGGGGATTTTTTTTATGCAGATATAAAAAATTTGCAAACGTTTTCAATAGATTTGAAGATTTTAGGTAATATAAAAGGCATTACTAGGTAATAAAATAAAGCGATCTTTGATGTTAAGATTATAGATCAAAACGTACCGGTGACATTTGTGGCTTGAAGTTGATATCACGAACAGAATAGGGTCGGAGGCAGTTCGCAACTTGACATAAGGCGACGCCGTCTCGAAGCGAATGAGCGAGATCGAAGATTGCAGGATTAGGATCATAGCATCTGTGTCCTTGTGGCAAGACGTTTGTACTGGCAAGCCAGTTCTTAGCCATCAGCCATAGTTCTTGATTGGATTGCGAGATTTTACGACCCGCCATATTTTCTTCTTGCGCCCTTGCGCGGTCAAGTTTCTCAAGGAGATTGGAAACAGGAAGTAATTATATCTTATTAAAGTGGCCCCCTGCGGACGATCATCAGTTCCTATGGCCACCGATAATCCGTCTAGACGAAGTTGGACAAATATTGTTCTTCCGATCAGACGTCTGCTCATTTCAGGATTTGTTTCATCAAACTATCGCAATTAAAATTATTGCAAGGACAGAGATTTATCACGGGAAACACTCTTTCAATAATTTAATACGACATTTGGCCTGGCAGCCTCGCTCTCATGAATCGCGAGCCAATCACCTTATGTAATTTACTAATGAGAGCGAGGCTCCAACACCAAAAAGTATGTGTGACGTAATTATTGAAAGGGTGTATTGATCTATCTCGTCATGTTGATATCATTAGTATTGAATATATTGCGCAAAATGCGCAAGCATTTATATATACAAGGATATAATTTTTCTACTTATACATGTAACTTTTAACACCTAGAAAAGCTAATTACTCAATCCCCTACTGCGGTTTCAGGTAGACCGTTTAATGCGAATAGTTGTCGCGTTAGTTTTAACAGTTGTACGATGACGTTTCTAGGCAGATTTTCGACGTTTCTAAGGCGTGGCTTCAACGTTTATTTTTCAAATTTGAACGTTGTAATTACAAGGTAATTGCCAGATAGTATACTTCAAAATAAGGTTTCCGTTTTTATATCAATTTTTTAAATAAGTTAGGGTTATGTTAGGGTTTAGTTTTGCGTTAGGATGATTTTTTCTACGTTATAAAAACGGAAACCTTATTTTGAAGTATACTATTTAGCAATTACCTTGTAATTACAACGTTCAAATTTGAAAAATAAACGTTGAAGCCACGCCTTAGAAACGTCGAAAATCTGCCTAGAAACGTCATCGTACAACTGTTAAAACTAACGCAACAACTATTCGCATTAAACGGTCTACCTGAATCCGCAGTAACTTTGATCGTGATTGATTGAAAACTTATTTCAAGAAAGTGACAGATAACAGTTCGAAATACAATAAGTTACAAATTTATGGAGAACTATCTAAAACTCTACATTAAAATATAATCTATAAGAATTTACTTTCTCACATTTTCTTTCGTATTCTATGCCACCAAACAACTATGAATTTTACATATGACTTAATTAATTAACCAACCTAAAATTAAATTTATCAATTGTGTGATTTTCGTATCCCATAATGTCCGTAGCTAAGTTGCAAATTGTTACAGATATGTCGCAAAAAGTCTCTGGTTGAGATATTCCAGGGATGTATGGGTGGATGTCCCTAGCTAAGTAACAAATTGTTACAGATATGTCGCAAAAAGTCTCTGGTTGAGATATTCCAGGGATGTATGGGTGGATGTCCCTAGCTAAGTAACAAATTGTTACAGATATGTCGCAAAAAGTCTCTGGTTGAGATATTCCAGGGATGTTATGGGTGGATAATGTCCTGAGTTATCCAGACACTCGATAATCACGTCATTATCGGGATGGACAAAGAATGCCATTGATTGACGTGCAGTTAAGCGTCGTAACTCTTCATGTGGGACAACAACACGATGTATCTGAACAAAAAACAACACTTTCTAAACCTTCGCTCAAACGAGAGTTCAGTTGATGAGAGTTGAGAAGCGAGAGTTTGCATGAAAGTTGAGAAGCGAAAGTTTGCATGAGAGTTGAGAAGCGAAAGTTTGCATGAGAGTTGAGAAGCGAAAGTTTGCATGAGAGTTGAGAAGCGAGAGTTTGCATGAGAGTTGAGAAGCGAGAATTTGCATGAGAGTTGAGAAGCGAGAGTTTGCATGAGAGATTATGAAAGGGAGATGATGACAGTTGAGAAGCGAGAGTTTGCATGAAAGTTTTCTCAACTCTCATATTGCTCAACTCTCATGTTGCCATTATTTTTTCCACATTTTGAACGTAATTCAACAACATTGTGTTGGAGGAAAGGGGTGTTTTAGGCAAGATACTACTACAATTTAAACTCTCACAGAGGCAAATTAAAATATTATTTAACAAGTTATGCCCAGGAATGGGTGACTTACCGTTGATACTAATTTATCATTCGTCCAGCGTTGTAATAAATCTCCAATGTTGACCAGGATTGTTCCCTCAATAGGACGAGCTGGCACGAATCCTTCTTTTTGAAGTATCTGTATTTTCAAACAATATTTGAAGTTGAGCTTTTCAGAAAGATGAGCTGAATCCAGAGGGACAACCCTTACTTCTGGACAGTTTAGAGAACAGTTCATGGAGAACAGTTTAGAACTGATAGAGCTATCCAATATAAATAAAATTTAGTTTAGTTTAGGTTTCCTCCTGTGGTACGTAACACTGGATCAATAAGAGATGATCCTTACTGGACCTCTAGGGAGAACAGTTTAGAACTGATAGAGCTATCCAGTATAAAATAATAAAGTTAGTTTAGTTTAGGTTTCCTCCTGTAGTAACACTGGATCAATAAGAGATGATCCTTACTGGATCTCTAGGAAGAACAGTTTAGAACTGGTAGAGCTATCCAGTATAAATAAAGTTAGTTTAGTATTACCTCCAATCCTCCAGTTTGGTCTTGGAATAAAAGCGTGATAGTTCCGTAATCACCATGTTCTCCCAAACGTACTTGTCCTTCCTTCAACTCTGTCATTACTGGGTAATAGAGAAGTCTTAACGTTGTCTTGCTCTCTAGAGTACCGAATTTCCTATGTGTTCGCCGCAGCAATTTTCTATCCTAATTAAAAATAAAGGGGCGCTTGTCATCATTCCTTGAAATTGAATTGCAAAGAGCAGAGCTCGGGTCAAAGGCTCACTAGGTCATAACCTGGGTGATACTGTATAATCTGTCTGATTATAAAACACAACATATGTGGATGGGTTAGTTTTTGGTGAGAGTATCCAGAAAAACCCTTCAACACAGGAGAAAACTAAACTGCAGAACCTCTTCCGCAGGCAACGCCCCACCCCTCAGAAGAATACCTGTGCAGTCTGCGGAGGCTAAGATTCTGTAAATCCCCCATCCTTATACAGTAGGGGCAGTATGCAAACTGTACCTCATGTCTGTATATTTAGTATTTTTCTTCCAGGTAGACAAAAACAATTGCAGTTAGCTCTGTGTGGTCCAAACTTGCCGGGCTTCACTTTAAAAAAATTTTTTGAGTTATGTTTCATATTGTCAAAATGGAGTGTCTGCTAATTTGCTCCAACCCAACTGCTGGAACATTTTCATATATCAAGCCAACAAGATTGTCAGCTGATGAATAAAATTCGGCCACAGACCAGGAAATTTTAAGTTTTTGATGGCATCATTTGATGAATTTACGTCTTGAGTACGACTCTTATAAAATATCGTCGATAAATATTTCAAAATGTATTCAGAAAAATTTTCTACTTTACTTAAGCATAAGACGTTCTGACCAAGGATTGCAGTTAGCTTCAGCATTTGACAGGCAGCTGTTCACTTACTGGAATTCAAAAATCATCAATTCTAATCAAACAATATCCTAACCTCCAATTTGAGTCCAAGTGAAATCAAATCTAAAATTCCAAGTGACAATTTTCCACAGGTACGGAAAAAGCTGTTCACAGTCGGTTTAAAATCTGAACACTCTCCATCAGGCCAGGGCAACTCATTGTTGAATGGTTCTGTTACGTTAAATGCTTCCTTAAAATCTGTAGGTTTGCTGGGGTCTGTCCTAAAGAAGAGAAAAGTTTATTTCAATGATCAACTGTCAGGAATGGATTCAGCATGATCTGGTGGGGGTGGGGGGGGGGTGTTCTGCCAGCTGTAGTACTGAGTTGACACGGTCATGTGTGCCGCCTGCCCATCAACTTGCTTGACTACTGCAGAGACTTGCTTGACTACCGTACATACTTGATTTGTAATTGTTGTTCACAGTTTGCTTATCATCATGTTTACTCAAACTACTGTATCTCATTTTGTCTCTAATATTTTTTTGCTTTGAACATCACAAAAAATAGCACCCCCTCTAGGGCCAGGGCTAGAGGGGGGCAGTGTTAACACCCCAGTAAATTCCCCTGTCAAATGTATTGTTTGCCAGCCTTCTTTTTTCCCATCCTCTGCTTGCTCATCTCTCTGATAACTACAGATCTTGCAAACAAAATACAGTCTGTTTGCTCCTGAATAAGCTACCCAGCACTTCATGTAGTACAAATCAATAATACTCAGACACAGAGTAACATACAGAGGCTTATCTCTATGAAAAAGGTGGGGTTTTTTGGCCGCCATGTTCTTAGCCAGTACCTGCAGATGCGCAGTTTACGTACTAAGAACATGGCACATTTTTCAAAAAAACCCTTACGCCGACATCAAGAGAAGCTCCTGTATGTACTTACTCTGTGACTCAGACGTCTTACATCTCAACCCCTGCTGCGACATATCCATGATTAACTGTTGTTAAACCTCTGGCAAATTTTTCTTTCTCCTCTGATGACAGCTTGAAGAACTTTTCCCCAACTTTAAATAATTCTGAAATCTAATTAGAAAAGTTTAGAAACTAAATGCCACAACTCTATACCAAACACAGCTCTGGCACAAGTTCAGCCAATATGGAAAGAAATGCAGACGCTAAATTTTGATGCAATTTCTCTATATTTACTGTGAAATTTTTAAATCTCAGGGGTCGGTTGTATAAAACTCTTAATCACTTTTTTAATCACTATTTTGTAGTTAAATAGTGATTAATTTTCAATTCTCTTCCCATTGGGTGACGTTTCCACTAACTATAATTAACTTTAATCACTTTTTATACAACTGGCCCCTGGTGCGCAATTTCCAAACTTTCCAGTTATGGCTGAGGGGTACACACTATACAGTTATCTGCTGCCATGTATGGCTTTCATTTATTTGGGCCTGAAACTGTGGTAAAAATCTTCATACCTAGATTTTGCAGTTTTGGTTTGGAATATGTTTTATGCTTTTTGGTCAGATGTTCAGTATGATTTTTTATATGCAGACTTCATTGGAAACGCTGTTTTCCACTACAAATTTTCTTTTAAATTTTAAAATTTGGTGAATGTTGATTGGTTAATACTTTCGTAGTTCGCCAAAACGTTGACTTGCAACAAACTTCTCATTTTGATATGTGAATACACCCGGAAGTATGTGAATTTATCTGTGTCAATCAATCACACAATTCGCCTATGTTGTTCTAAGTTGGTTGTGTGCTTGATTTACACAGTACAACTCAAGTTGTAAGCAGGTTGCATGCCACGTGATGCGACAGTTTTAGGCAAAATTTGTGTAGTATAAATGGAGTATGTGTCATCAAGTGAATCATATGTACTAATATGGGCTATCAAGGACTCCTGGAAATATTCTTCAATGATAAGGCCACTACAAGTTAATCTTTAGTTTCTGGTCCGCCGCCCGCGTGCTTTCTCCGTAAAGTATTATTTCAGGACTGTTTTGTTATTTACAATTAATTTCTAGTTCTTGAAAATTTTCGCGAAGGATTTAGCTTTATATAGATAAATATTCAATTTACACTAAAAAGACCTAGCAAAATGTAGTATTGAATGGTAAAAACCGCTGCCTTATCGATATTACGAGGTAAAAAAAACTGGAAATATTAATAGATCATTTTGATATGTAAAATCCTTTGTAATCTTATGTAAAATTTCATAACATTTTGATGCAATTAGCATGAAAAGGAACAAGAAAGACAAAAAAAGTGGGTAAAGCCACAATTGTAATTATGTCCTATAGTCCTAACCACCCGCCCGCCCGCGTCATAAACGAAGGTAAGGCCGGACCAGAAACTAAAGATTAACTTGTAGTGGCCTAAAAGGTTTTGAGCTTGGAATTCTTCAAGGAAAACATGTATCCTCCACACGGGGGGGCAGATATTATAAAGTATTTTATACATTACCTCAGATTCGGGAATTCCATGGTTTTTGATGTGCACAAATCCAACTGTAGTAAAAGCGTCATAAATTTCTTGCGCAAGTTTGTTTATTTCAGGATTTGTTTCATCAAAATTTTCGCTATTTAATATATTGTGCGAAGAGAAATCTACCACCGGAATTGCGCTCGCCATATTGACCTCATTAGTATTCAATACCTGCAAACACTCCCTCCTGAGAATATTAGGGTGGTAACCAGGAATTTATGCTAATGTAATCATAGAGATTATAAATAACACTAGAGGAGGCATCGAGTTTAAAAATTGGGAACGCAGCTAATGGGGGGCAAATTCAAGTCCCGGATATAAAATCGTGCTCTCATTGGCTGATTTGAAACTCGTCACCAATAGGAACACGAATACACATCCGGGACTTGAATTTGCCCCCCAATAGTCGCGTTCCCTTTTTTTTACTGAATTAAGATTACAATGCCTCCTCTAGTGTTATTTATAATCTCTATGAATGTAATGCCAAAAAGGTTTTGCAATGACGTCGACAATGTCAGATAGATCAAATATTGCAGAAAACAGGTGAAAAGTTTGTGCTCACACAAGGGAAGACTTTAATATGTTAATATGTTTGGAAAATGTTTCATAGTATAATATGTTTGGAAAATGTTTAATTAATTTAGTATGTCTGCAAAATGTTATGGAAAAGATTATTTACAGGGAAAATAATTTTCAAAGACAGATTAATATTGACTAATCATTTTAAAACTAAGTGGATTGGTTATTTTATTTAGTTTTTATATGATACTGCCAGTGTAAATAAGATTTTTCATACACACGAGATTTAAACTAGCAACCATCAGAAACCTTGTCTGCCGGCACTGCTATAGCGTATCCGTTGCTGCGAGTGTTCCATAAATACCTTTACAAAGACAAGCACAGTAATCCAATCCACTGCTGTACCTGTTTCAAGTCAACAACAGATAATGTAGCGACGTTTGATACTTACTAGCGTCTCTACTTTTTTAATAAAGCTCTCAAGAGATGCAAATCTATTTCAATAGAAACTAAAATGAACAAAATTAAGGACCGGCTTTCTAGATCTTTAATCTTAAACAGGTGAACTATCTAAATCTTGTTATAAAACCAATAAAACGTTGTTTAGTATATGACGAAGGTGCGGGTCTTTATTAAAAACTGTTTAATCAAAAACTTTTTCAAATTAAATTTCACTTATAATGTTTTTGAGTCTTAATTGAATTTTATTTAAGTTTAAATCAGCATATGGTATTATGTTAACCTTTTCGCACGCAACAAATTAGAACGGGATTGTATTTAAAGGCTCAGTGTGCTTTTGAAAAACAGAAGTCGTGTGAAGCGCCGACCACAAAACTGCCACAAAAATCATTTTGAAGGAAATAGCAAGAAAACTGGTAGACTTTGGAAAAAGCATTGTTAAAGAATTAAAGAGTTGGTACCTGGATCAAATTTTCAGAGCCCTTGATCAACCTGAACGAAGTCGAAGTATAAATTATATACATATTGTAAAAGTAAAGCAGAACTTACTAAGTTGTCCTAACACTGTCGTATATACACTTGTAAATACTACATAGTCACCGATCTATACCAGCCAATCTATGATTGACTGACCAGTTTCTTTTTAATACCAGTTTAAATAAAGATTTTATTATTATTACAATTAATACTTTGGAAAGCGGGGAAACTCAATTTATGTAAAATGTGTTGAACATTACTTCTAAAAAAAGCTGAAATCAGTACTTTTTAATCGTCCTTGAATTTGAAAACAGTTTGGTAGATATTCAACCAGATTAATACGGATCGAGAGGACAGTAAAATATTGCAAAATCAAAGAGTAAAAGTTTGAACAGCGAGACATGGATGAAAGCGAGAGAGAATTTTTGAATCGAAAATTCAGCCATTTATTCAACTTCTATGACTACGATAGAAACGGTTATATCGAATGGAGTGATTTTGAAAAGAGAATCTCAGACGCCACTGCTCATCTGAAACAACGCTTGGCAGACCAGGAATTTTACGTCAGCGCTTTCCGTTCCTTGCAAACCAGGGCAGTTCGAAATTTCTTCAATGCAGTGTTGGAACATGCGGATAACGACAGCGACTGTCGAATTTCTGCGCAAGAATGGATCGATTTCTCTTACGATTTGCGTCAGAAAATCTTGGCAACGGGGGAGTTGCCTGCGTGGCTGAAAGACGTCGTGAGCGGGCTCTTTGCGTGCTGTGACGTCAACAAGGATGGTTGTCTTGGCAACGACGGCCTGGAATTCTTACCTGGTATCGACGAAAAGATGCAAGAGCATTGTTTTAAAATTTTGACAAATAACGGAGAGATTCCTTTAGATGAGGAAAATTATTTTGAACTGACCAAGGAATATTGTTGCAGTACTGACCCTCAAAATAAGAGCCGGTACTTATACGGATTTTGTGATTGACATGTAATAAGTAGAATATTAAATGAACATAGATAGAAACAAGTTCAATTATACTAAATACACAAATATACTACATCATGCCAGAAATATAACAATATCTCAAACTTTATGATGGTATAATCCCGACCTTACAAGTTTCTAATCTATACAAAGTACTATATAACTACTAACCAATACCTTCCCGTTTCTTCCTGTAAAAAAAGTAATTGAAAATATTATAATAGAATTAATTTAATAACTGTTTTAGTTTTCGAATATTCATTTAGTTTAGGATAGGTGTTAAAATTTGGTTAGGTTTAGGGGTAAGTAATCGCTGTATTTAAATTGTAATTGTTAATACGAATATTCGTACCTTTTAAACACATCTCTTCTTACAATCGTCCATCGAACGGAAGTTATTTGAATTTCCAAAACATCCTCCGTACTTAAATGTTTTACACGATTGCGTCTTAGCATCATAATACCATCTTGTCACCTTCCCATCACACGGTCCTGCGTCTCGCTTGAGTATACATGTATCTATATGGATTATTGTGAAGAATAAACTTTATTTATACTGGATATAGATCTATCAGTTCTAAACTGTTCTTCCTAGAGGTCCAGTAAGGATCATCTCTTATTGATCCAGTGTTACTACAGGAGGAAACCTAAACTAAACTAGCTTTATTTAAACTAAACATCCTCATTTTTTACAATCTAAATTATATTTCCTACATACAATTAACGCAACTTTTATTACAACTAGATAGCTTTATTAGTTCTAAACTGTTCTTCCTAGAGATCTAGTAAGGATCCACCAAACACCACGGGTTTTCTTCACTGGATCAATAAAAGATGATCCTTACGTTGGTAAGGATCATCTCTTATTGATCCAGTGAAGAAAACCCCTGGTGTTTGGTCAAATGGAACTAGAACCATAATTATTTCCATATTCCATACCTCCCGCGCAGTAACTTTGACAGTCCTTCTCAAGAAAGAATCCATTCCATCCACTAGGATGACAACCGCCAGCAATCATATGTTGACATTTCCCAGCAGTAACATTGTAGAAATAGACATCGAATGCTGCACGACATTTGCTGATAGGGAGAATACTACACCTGTCTCCTGCCAAGAGAAAAAAATGAAAGATAAGGCAAACGTCTGTTAAAAAACAGGGATGGATTTACTGGGGGCTGTTTCTCCCCCCCCCCAGCCCTTGGCTAGAGGGGGTGCAGGGGTGTGTACTATTTTTCGTGATAAAGCAAAAAATATTAGAAACAAAATGAGTACAGTAATTTGAGTAAAACATGATGATATTAAGCAAACTATGAACAACAATTACAATTCAAATACAGTAGTCAAGCAAGACTAGGAAATTGCTGCAGTGGTATACCGCTGTATATATAATGCGTAGTTGCGTACGACACAACGTACTAGGCACCAGGGCTGGCATAGCACCTCACCAGATCATGCTGGAACCATCCCTGTTAAAAAACACTTGGTTAGCGCCTTTTTATTCAATAAACCTGTCCGTGTTTCAAATAAAATCTAGCGTCTACACTGACCTGGTAAACATCTATCGTGCGTAACGAGTCGAGTATTTTTGCGAGTTCTGCAAGCAGTTGCTTTCATGATGCACTCATTGTTGTAAGACATTCCATCACTACCACACACAGGATCCCATTTAGATGAACATTCCATGTTGCTGCGACACACACACGTTGGTAAAAGATTTCGCATTTTACACATCGTGCCAACACCACAAGGCACTTGTTTACAACGATCTAGAAGGAAAATGAGATAGTCAGAAAGAGCATCTTAAAATGAGTAAAATTGCAAAGTCTGGTTGCGAATTGTTGTAAAACGAGGAAAATTTAGCCTTGTGAAGTTCGCAAATTTTGTATATATTTTGCATCATTTTTGAGTTGAAAGTTGTTATTTTGACCGCGCGTAATACAAATATATACAAAATTTGCGAACTTCACAGGACTGTATTTTCCTCATTTTACAACATTTAGTAACCAATCTTTGCAGTTTTACTCTTTCTAAGACGCTCGTTCTAGCTGTGGTGTTGGAGGTCGTTCTTCTGGCCTTGATCGAAATGATTCTTACTGGACCTCTAGGCCTAGGGAGAACAGTTTAGAACTGATAGAGCTATCCAGTATAAAAAAATCAAGTTTAGTTTAGGTTTCCTTCTGCAGTAACACTGGAATGCTGAACAGTTTAGAAGTAACTTCAACTTTCATTTACTCACGTTCACACTTCGGGGATCTTGCCGACCATTGGCCATCAGGAAGACACGTGACCATGTTTGCACCAATCAACTTGTAGAGTGAGGAACACCTGAATTTCAATTGACTTCCAATTGTGAAATGTTTCCCAAATCTCTTGCCATTCTGTGGCGGAAATGCATCCAGCTCATCACACATGTATTCTGAGGAAAAAGAGAAGATTATTTTTAATAAGGGAAACACTATTCTCTCTAGCTTGATGTCTCCTGAAAGTGAACAAACCAGGAAACATTGTTTCCTAGCCATGCTGCTTGAAGGTGAACAAACTAGGAAACATTGTTTCCAAGCCATGCTGCTTGAAAGGTGGGGCAAACTAGGACACATTGTTTCCTAGCCATGCTATTTAAAGGAGAACAAACCAAGAAACATTGTTTCCAAGCCATGTTGCCTGCTAAAGGTGAATAAACCAGGAAACATTGTTTCCAAGCCATGCTGCTAAAGGTGAATAAACCAGGAAACATTGTTTCCAAGCCATGTTGCTAAAGGTGAATACACCAGGAAACATTGTTTCCTAGCCATGCTGCTTGAAAGGTGGGGTAAACTAGGAAACATTGTTTCCTTATATAGCCATGCTGCTCGACGGTGAACAAACCAGGAAACATTGTTTCCTAGCCATGCTGCTTGAAGGTGAACAAACCAGGAAACATTGTTTCCTAGCCATGCTGCTTGAAGGTGAATAAACCAGGAAACATTGTTTCCTAGCCATGCTGCTTGAAAGGTGGGGTAAACTAGGAAACATTGTTTCCTAGCCATGCTGCTTGAAGGTGAACAAACCAGGAAACGTTTGCTACCGTTTAACAAAGCAGTGTTGAGTGAACTGGGTTGCAATGGACATGAAGGCCATTTCTGCATGAAGGTCGCTTTACCCGCGCGGTCTATTATCCCAACACTGGTACCTATAGGCAGGTGAATTTTCAGAGAATGTGATTTGGTTGCAACAGTCATTAGTATACATTACATCCATACTAACTTTCACACGAAGGTTGCACACCAGACCAAGAACCATTAGCAAGACACGTTCTGTTTCGAATACCAACAAGTCTGTACGTGAAATCACAATAGTACTTTACTATCATGCCAGGATGAAATAATATCAGGCGATCTTCTCTTCGAGCGTTTGCTGGCGTTCCAGGATCAGCGCAGAACACCACACCACTAGCTGCGAAATAATTGGAACAAATAATGAGTAGATCATTGAGTAGATCATTGCCAATACGTTGAATTTAGAACTGAGTATACTAATGCACATAGGTTTGCTTGTGCTAAAGTCAGGATATAAATAAATATTTGTTTAAAGTCCAGTTCATAACTTTTGATATGCCTAGTTACATTCGAGGTCACATTTGTTTTTATTAGTTAATGAATAAAGCACTAAAATGAAATCCATCAATATAACAACGACCTGCGCTAAACGTACAAGTAATAAACATTGCACTATGTTTAGTTTTACGTCTCAGTATTAGAAATACAACATTTATTATACTTTTACACTATACTTACCATTGCCACGGGGGCTCAACGCGTTACCAACACACCACAACGCATTCACTATCACAAGCATAAGCACAAGACGTCTTGCGTATTCCATCTTTGTAAACAAACTTTCAAAACGTTCTCTTTGCGCAAATAAACTACAGTATGTGTTATATATTTTCAGGATTGCTCCAGTTTATATGACGCATCATGCTCACAGCATGACGTGGTTTATTTACGTCCGCTCTGCTCAAAAGCGCTGAAGCCAGCAGGATCTCGCGAGATGTCTGCTTGAGAGATTTTTAAAGCCAAGTTGAAAAACCCCTCAAATTCATCTGAAAATTCTATTCTTTGGAATGATCTGTTGCATTGGCCTTTATAATATAATAATGCCATCCAGTCACGTTCCAATGATCGAAAAGTTCCATTGTCTTTTTCATTGTTTAGAAAATTCCATGACATTACTCATTGTTTTGATTTATTAACTTCATATAAAGCGTTTTATTTTGTTTATGCTAATTTGCGCTAGCACGCATAACCTCAAGATGAGTTATCCAATTTTTCTCGCGTGGATATATTGTCATGTTTGAATAGACTGAATTTGAAAACTGAAATAGAAATAAATCGTCGCCCAATCTTAGACATATCAAAAGGGGAGAATTGCCAAAAACAACAATCAGAATAAGGTGGAAAAAAACCTGACACCAATTGGATTGACGTTTTGACCTCGCTTCAGAGAGTTCGTTTTCCTTTCCGTGCTGTGCGTACTAATTAATATGCGCGCATCCTGAACCTCGTTTGCATAAAATGCGCTGCAAAATAAAAACCTCCAGAACATTGCTTTAATATTCATAGTATCATGCGCAGCTTCTCCCAGTGTATTAAGGTTTAAAGCTCGAAATTATGTAACATCACATACTATAATATGAAACAAGCAGCCTAACAATATATCAACGAAGTGTTGAAAGATGAAGAATGGAGAGACTGGGGTTAAATTACGGGAAGTAGATCTCAGATATTTACGAAAGATGCACTGAGATTTGGAAAGCATTTGAGTACGGAGCATTCAATAAGAAGAGCTTTTATTGGAGGAGAGTTTGAAAGTTTGGTAAGTCGAGCGCATGATGGTTAGCGTGGGTGTACGTTATGTACTAGGTAGTATATTGGCGAAGCACTTCAGGTAAAATTGAATAAACAACCCGTGATATATTATATTGTACATCGCTGTGAACAGCCTGTTACAGGTCATGTCGTAAACAAGGTTGAGCACATTTGGTTAATTTTATTTTTATGCGTTAAGTTTATCGAGGAATTATACGGGAATAAAATTGATTGTTTATAGTTGGCTTTCGCCTAGTAAGACGTAAACTGTCAAGTGTCCAAGCACCTTCAAACACGTCAATAACAGACTCAATGTGTCTGAGGTCATGCAGTCAATCTTTGTCCATTTTGTTGGTCAATAAAATTCTAAACTGCGGCCAGTTCAAAATATAACATCTTCTCCCTCAGATTATGTTTATATAAGGTCGCACACGACGAATTCGTTTCGTAAATTTCGGAAATTCAATTCATGTCCTCGTGTTCATCCTGTTTCATGCGTCCACGCGAAATGCGTCATCGATCACAGTACGGTTCTCAATTCTTGCGACTCAGCATAAACGTCGTTTTTTGCACATTTAGATAAATGCACTTTTAGAAAATACATTTATGCCTGTGTTCTACGATTTATAATACCTTTATATTTCTTAGAAATATGAGAACCACCAAAGTAGAATGGCTCATTTGGTTCTTGTTCGTCAGTCTGTTTATGTTCCTTTTTTCTGGTAAGTCATAGATGTAAAACTAACTTTATTTATAATTGATACCTCTACAGTTCTAAACTCTTCTCCCTACATTTCCAAGCAAAAGCCGTGTCTTATTAATTGACTGTTACTACAGGAGAACACCGAAACTAAACTACCTAAACCTTTGTCCTTTATTTAAACTGGACAGCTCTGCCAGTTCTGAACTCAGGTGCAGTGAGGGTCAGGAATTGTTTCGGTGTTACTACAAGAGGAAACAAGAGTACCACAAGAAAACGTGCGGGGTTCTGAGACAATGCACGTCGTTCAAGACAAGAAAATATTTCGTGCAATAAAACTGCATGGATAGATTTACTTCGAATCCCCGTTGGTTCTACAGCTCAACAAACAGAGAGGTGGGCTAGAAATCAGAAGATTCAAGTTCGAATGGAATAATTTTATGTGAGAAAGTCGGAACGCTAAAACTAAACTTTGATTTCTCTTCCCAGAGGTAAACGGCAAGCGGCCATGTGGTAGATTACTGAGGAAAGTTAAACTACCTGCGCATACGAAAATTGCATCGAAACAACGCAAGGTAAATCATGCCACACTGACGTGCGACAAGGGATACTTCTTCAGCAAAGGAAAAACTACGAAAGATTTATCATGTAATAAGTTCAAGAACTTATCGAGTGATCAAATCCCTAAATGCAAAGGTATGTTGTCATATTAACATCTGTGACTGATATCTCCTTCTTCGATTCCTGTAATGATTAAAGTAATGTTGATCGTTTTTTTCAGGATGTGGCGAACCTCCAGGTTTAAAGAACGGCACAGTGACATTTCCTTCCGACTCAGTGGGTAGTGTTGCGGTTTATGCTTGTGATGTTGGATTTAGTCGGACGGGAAAAAGAAAAGAAAGAAAATGTAGACCAAACTTGCGTTGGAGCGGTGGCAAAGCACGCATCTCTTGTCAAAGTATGTGGAACTGATTGAAAAAGCTGGGCATGCTAGAAAACACGGGCACCGGGGAAATGTATACCGGATAAACTTTGACATTTCAAAAAGCTGGCTGGTTTAAGCTTTGGGGGTGGTACAGTGCACATGTCCATCTCAAACTCATTAATAATTCATGAGTAAATAACCATATTGCATTCATTTGTTGACATGATGATACTGAATACCTGGTGAAGTATATTGATTCAGTCCTAGGACTGGATCAAAATTAATTCACCTCACTTTAAGTAGTGTTTTATTCGTATGAGATGTCATTTCAAATCCTCCAATTCGGACTGGACTAAATTTCAAACCTCGCATCAAATTGCGCGGACTTGAAATCTAGTCCATGAGTCCTCATAGTCGGATCAATTGAAATATTACTTCACACTTATCACCTTAGTCGAATGCTAGCTTGGTTCTACCAAACACTACACGTTTTTGTCAAGTCTCTTGTAGCAACACTATTGAATCAGCAAGGAACTGGACTTACTGGACCTCTAGGGAGAACAGTTTAGAACTGATAGAGCTATCCAGTATAAATAATGTTAGTTTAGTTTAGGTTTCCTCCTGTAATAACACTGGATCAATAAGAGATGATCCTTACTGGACCTCTAGGAAGAACAGTTTAGAACTGATAGAGCTATCCAGTATAAATAAAGTTAGTTTAGTTTAGGTTTCCTCCTGTAATAACACTGGGTCAATAAGAGATGATCCTTACTGGACCTCTAGGGAGAAAAGTTTAGAACTGATAGAGCTATCCAGTATAAATAAAGTTAGTTTAGTTTAGTTTAGGTTTCCTCCTGTAATAACACTGGGTCAATAAGAGATGATCCTTACTGGTCCTCTAAAAGTAAGTTTAGTTCAGTTGCTAACGCGATCGACAAGATAAATAACTTTCTTGAACTTTTTTTGCAATCTGGATAGCTCTACCAAATTTTGCATTGTTCTTCCCGGAAGTTTTGGTAATGATCATTCCTTTATTGACGCACTAAACTGATATCACAATTGTTTGTTTCTAGAGAACAAGTGTCGTGATCCAGGTGTAGCCAAGGATACTCTGGAATGGAAACGTAACATTCAGCGACAAATTATTCGAAGAGTTTACTAATGATCTCTTTGAATGTAATGAAAAATTACGAACTTTTGGCGAAGAGGATATCGTGTGTTTGCAAGGACAATGGTCGTCAAAACGTTTTCCATTTTGTATAAGTAAGATGCATTATATTAATCTCTCTATTTCTTCTTAGTCATATTGGCGCATAAGTTTTCACCGCTAAGCACTGTCGTGCAGCAGAGTGCAAAGAATCAACATTAAGGATCTTCACTCTCAACGCTGATTTACACTGTCAGAATTTCTGTGATCACAGTAGGAATTTTGGGAAATTCTTCCAGGATTTGTAAGAAATGTTTGAAGGAACTCATTAATAATTCATGAGGAAAACACAAAGAAAAATCATACACAGACATGAAACCAGCCAATATTCTTTTACTGCAAAAGAATGAAATAGATCAATAGCTATATTCTGTTTGTGTTTAGGAAAACGCTGCCCAAAGCCAGACATTCCTCGAAATGGTCGAATATTTGGAAATAAATTTTTCATCGGCTCGACAGTTGAGTTTTTCTGTAACTCTGGGTTTACGTTGTCTGGGTCAAGGAAGAGAACATGTCAAGATGATAAAACCTGGAATGGAACTGTCGCTGTTTGTGATGATGGAAGTAAGTTGTCTTGGTTAGAGTTAACTTAAGATCAGGGATAAGCTTGAGAATAACATTAGGATTGATGTTTGTTAGAGCTATAGGTTCTGAAGATGAAACGCATAATACAAATTACAACTGCTCTTTAACTTGAAACCACCAGTTGATAAAGGATATATGAATTATTTAGTATGCACTGAAACTGGAGAACATCCCCTAGAGCGAAGATATTACTGTAGTTCCAAGACAAACAATGTTCTCTGTTAAAATCAATGTGGTAGCATCCTTAACGAGCAATCAACAAGCTATTACATTACATCTCGGAATGTAGTAAATCAATCGATTAATCAATCCGTCAATTCTCACGAAAATCACCAACCAAATCAACAAAAGAAGTAAAACCCGTACACAAACCAAGCTTTGGACCTGAATAGGCATCCTATTTTAACAAAACGTAGGGCCTTCGCTCGAAACGCCGAAATTCTCCTTATATTTTCAGATAGTTTCATCCCTACCAACGAACGTTTTGTTGTTATTAGTACCACACTGGCACAGATAGTTCAAGATCGTGTTTTAATATAAACATTTCATGATAAAAGATGAAAACCAAACCTATTGTATTCTCTAGGATCACACTGTCGAGATCCGGGCACTCCTATTGGCGCAATCAAATCAGGGAAGAAACACAATGAAGGGGATGTTGTCTACTACGCGTGCAAGTATGGATTGAAACTCTTCCAAGGATCACAAAACAGGACGTGTTTGAAGAATAAAACGTGGAGCGGAACTTCACCTAGATGTGTCGGTAAGTGAAAGAAAATTAAGAATACTGAAAAATTAATAATTGAAAATAAAAGAAGAATTTAATGTACTGTTGATAAATTATGCTTGATTTGTACTGGATAGGTCTATCGTCCTTACTGGACCTCTAGGGAGAACAGTTTAGAACTGATATAGAGCCATCCAGTATTAATAAAGTTAGTTTAGTTTAAGTTTCCTCCTGTAGTAGAACTGGATCAATAAGAGATATGATTTTTACTGGACTTCTAGGAAGAACAGTTTAAAACTGATAGAACTATCCAGTATAAATAAAGTTAGTTTAGTTTAGTTTTCCTCCTGTAGTAACACTGGATCAATAAGAGATGATCCTTACTGGACCTCTATGAAGAACAGTTTAGAACTGATAGAGCTATCCAGTATAAATAAAGTTAGTTTAGTTTAGGTTTCCTACTGTAGTAACACTGGATCAATAAGAGATGATCCTAACTGCACCTCTATGAAGAACAGTTTAGAACTGATAGAACTATCCAGTATAAATAAAGTTAATTTAGTTTAGGTTTCCTCCTGTAGTAACACTGAATCAATAAGAAATGCTCCTTACTGCACCTCTAGGAAGAACAGTTTAGACCTCAGGCTGATAAAGCCATCCAGTATAAATAAAGGTAGTCTCACTTTAAGTTTCATTCTTCAGATAAAGATTACAAAGTATTTCGGCCGATCAACGAAACAGCTGAACTGTTCAGGGAAGGTTTTGTCAATTCCTTGCTGCAGACAACATGCTCAGGAGCGAACGTGTCATGCCCAAAACTTGATGCTAGAGCACGTGCTCTCAATCTGAAATATAAAGGAGGGCTGGATCTCATCTTTGTGCTGGATACGTCAAGTAGTATTACTGAAGTTAATTTTGAGATTGCGAGGGAGTTTGTGAAAAATATTGTCGACATATTTGGCGTTGATGGAAGGTGAGGGAAAGAGAGTCGTAAAAATATGTGTGGCTTTTTACGTAATAGTTCAAATCCCACTATGGGGACTGGACTAGATTTCAAGTCCGAATTGGAGGATTTGAAATGACATCTCATACGAAGAAATCACTACTTTATTAGTTTGGATCCAGTCCTAGGACTGAATCAATATACTTCATCAGGTATCCAGTATTATCATGTGAGCAAAATAAAGCAATATGGTTGGCTAATTTACTCATGAATTATTAATGAGTTTGAGATATAAATGTCATTAAATGAAGTCAAGGTTAGGGTAAAGACCAGCGGTAGAATCAAGGAAGGGTAAGTATTAGGGAAAAGCGCGAGGTTAGGTTAGAATTAGAATTGAGGTAATGATTTAGTTGAAATTATTTTTCATATCCATTCAGAGCAAATGGTGATGGAACACATATAGCTTGTGTCACGTATGGGACACGTGCTCAAGACGAGTTCACGTTTAACGATGCTTCAGTACAGACAAAAGAGGAAGCGTTGAAGAGAATTCATAAAATCAAATATACACGTACGTACATTTCAATATGTATCAAACAGCTGCCTTGTTAAATAATGATCTGACCAAGCTTAACTCAGCAGTGAGTTCTGTACAACATCAGATCACTTTAAGGTGGCCAAGAATCAAAAGTACTTTTTTAGATAATATAGCAACCTTTCCTCTTATTTAGGAGGTGGAACAGCCACAAGGTTGGCCTTGGATATGGTTCGAAAAGTCATCCTTCCTTCTTCGAAGCGACCTGACAGTACCAAGGCACTCTTTCTGGTTACAGATGGAGAATCGAATGTAGGGGGCTCTCCTAAAAAGGCTGCAAATATTCTTAAAAAAAATCTCGATGTTGAAATATATGTCATAGGTATTGGGAAGAAAGTCCGGGATGAATCATTGAGGCAATTGGCATCGAAAGATGAAAACGTGTTTGCCATAAGAAGTTATAAACACCTGAATAAAGTGAAGAATATGATTGTGAATCGCCCTGTCAAAGGTAAGAAAGAAAGACTTGGAAATAACCGTGTTGCGAGAGGAAACTGACAAAATATGTGATTTTATAATTGACAAACAACATATTTTCCTGACATTATGACTTTTTCCTAGATTACTCTGAATGCGGTACCTCCCCATTTAAACCATTTGATTCCAGAGCTCGAATTGTTGGTGGAAAAAAAGCAGATGGACGAAACTGGCCTTGGGCAGTCAGAGTGTTGATTGGAGGTAGGTATTGCATGAGAAAATCATCATCTTTCTAGATTATCTTTGGTGATGCTCATAATGATTTCCATTTAGAAAAACCAAAGTGTGGTGGTACATTAATCAATCAAGAGTTCGTGTTAACTGCAGCTCATTGTTTTAACAGGCCACCACCAAACAAGGCAAAAATCAAGCCACATGAGTATGTATATGATTACCATCACACGATTATCACCATTATAATAAATCACTACCAGCACTACAAACACCAACATTACCATTATTATCACCACCATCATCATTACCACCACCAGCAATAACCACCACCATTAAAGATTACAGTAACCAATTCCTTTCTTGCTAGAGTTAAAGTGTTGTTCCAAGACAAAAAACGTACAGTGCTCACAAGCCTTGAACTCCACGTCCACCAAAATTACAACGAAAGAAACTTCAGACATGATGTCGCATTAATTAAAATCCCCAAACTAAACCGCTTCACACGGAACCAACAAGCAATCTGTCTACCACGTGAAGTAAACACAACAAACATCATCAAAGATGGCAACGAGATGTATGCAGTTGGCTGGGGGAGAACAACGCCGCTCAAACCAAATGAATTTTCTAGTGAAAACGATGGATCAAAAGATCTGAACCAAGTCAAGCTACCGTTTAAAGCGAACAAATTCTGTGAAGACAATGTGAAAAACAAGACTGCAAAAGCATCGAGAAAGAATAAAGATCTTTGGTATTTTAACAGCACCACACAGTTCTGTGCTGGTGACATTACTGGCCAGAAAGATACTTGCCATGGTGATAGTGGTGGTCCGGGGATGGTGTTAAACCTTCATCCAATAAGCGGGAAATGGCGTTGGTTTCAAGTGGGTGTTGTAAGCTGGGGGGTTGGTTGTGCACAGAAGGGGGAAGGTGGCTACTACACAAAAGTCTCGGCGTATGTTGACTGGATTGACAAAATAATTAACTCCTAAATTCAAACTTTTGTCCGAGTTTTTATAGTTTTAAGTTTTTTAAATGTAAGTAGTATAGAAGTAAGGTTTTAGTGCTAAAACAGTACACAACGTTTATCACAGTATGTAGATTGTAGTGAAAAATTGTTCTAAAGCAACTTTTTAACAAAAACTTACAATAAGGTTTCAGCCTTTGATATGTATAAGATATGGAGTTTTTTAGATCTGTACTTTTGCATTGCAGTATGTTGTGTGTAAAGAAATTGTGGTAAACTAACTTCTTCCCAAAAAACCCCAAATATATGGGTACAGATGATATCTAGAGGTTGCCTACTACACTAAAGTTTCCGTGTATGTTGATTAGATTGGCAAGATAGTGAAGTCCTATAAATATTTTTGTGTTTTTTTCAAATAATGAAATATATGGGTATGGACGATGACTGTTGTCTAGTAGTATAGCTTCAAGGTACACTAGGTTTATACCAGTATGTATTTTTTTAAATAAAGCAACAACAAAGTTGAAATGCATGTATCTAGGACTAGGTATATAATATAAGTTTGTGTTTTTACTTTGCTAAAAAAGGTCTGGTTAAAATTTTCCTGATTAACTGGAACTAACCCTATTTGCATTATATTCCTGGTTACATTTGCTGGTTATTTCACTTCCTACCACGATTCTGGTTACATCTGACCAGGACCCTCCTGGTCAAATTACTCATGATGATTATGTTGGGTGAAATTGAACCAGGAATATTAAGTTAACCCAAATAGGTTATTTCTACTATCTTGGACATAACTGGTTCAAACTATTTTTGAACTATAAAATACCCAAAATTATAAAACTATATTATTTATTTCTTTTGAACTATAAAATATCCAACGCCTTGAATTCCAAAACTTAAGTTAGTCTAAGACTGCTAACAAACTTTGAACTGTATCTCAAACATTTAAAAGTCAAATTCCTTGTTTATTTTTTTGCACCCCAGGCCAACAGAAATCCACCACTGACTCGGCTTAGACCAATCAACGAACAAATAGTTAGAAATCTTGAAAAATCACTTCCGGCAAATAGCGTTACTCGACAGTCACCATTGTGACAACCTTGCAGCAACTTGATTAAATGCTGTTACAATTTGTTGACAAGCTTGCTTCAAGCCTGTTGCGACTGGTTTTACTCGTGTGGTCTGCGGCATTGCTACAATGACCAATGAATAGTTTGGGCCAAATACTGTGGATAATATACCCGTTGTAAGTGACAATGAAAATACGTATTTCAGTTCATTCAATACATCAATGCGGAATTAATTTAACATTAAAACAGGCCAAACATAATTGCGATTATCAATAAATCCGATATTAACCAGTTTTAAACTGGGAAAACAGTGGCCGCACGTAACTATACTTGCTCAGAAATCAAGGCCCTAATTTTCCGTTTCAAATTTTCGGGTGGGGGCTGTTGAGCAGGCTAGGAAAACAGCCAAGTGAGCTAGCTAACAATTTGACCCCGTTTCAGAGCTTCAGATCTTTAATATCGAATTAGACGCGCAAGTGATTGATATGCGTTAAGCGCATAAACATATTTAGCATAAAAACCGCTTGAACAAAACAATTTCCAATTTCACCACCAATCAACCAAAAACACTGCGCAAATAAATGAAATTTTCTTGAAAGTTTTAAAGGTTTCAAGAAAGGATTTACATCAATTGTCATTTTTCCCTTCATCAACAAATTATAATGTGTTAAAAGGCTGAATTGAGATTACGTGAATAAAACTGGAGTTAAATTACGGGAAGTAGACAGAGTGTTCATACTACCACCAATTTGAGAAGAGTGTTCATCGGAGGAGAGTTGCAAAAGTTTGGTAAGACAAGTGGATCGAGAGTTAATGTGTACACACGGTTTAGGTATAGATAGTGTATTTGAGTTGCTTTAAGGTGGCTCCCTAGGGTTTTTTAATTTACTACACTATAGTATTCAGGAGACTCCTGTTTCTTTACTTTACATGACATGAAAACGAAATTTATTGGACACATTGACAATGTTCTCCTGAACATTGCAAATTGCTACTTTTGTGTTAAAAATATGTTGTCATGGCAACAGCATGCTTAGAATAAAGCTCAAAATTTGTCTTTTTCAGGTCATTTTAAAAAGTTCCTTCGGTGAAATTTTTTAAAACTTTGCATAAAAGATAATACTTGTATAATGATTTTTTTCCCTCAATTTAAAAAAATTAAATCGATACGTTTCTTAGAAAATTTAAAAAACGTCAAAAATCAATATTAAAAATTTTCCCTTCGATTTAATTTTAAGAAAAAAAGATATTGCACTTGTTGTACCGATATTAAAAAATGTGCAAAGTTTTAAAAAATTTTACCGAAGGAAAACGGAGAAATTTGGGTTTAATTTTGGCAATTTACCAACGGTCATCAGAATGAACCACATAAACTTTACGTACGATTCAGAATTGGTCATGTTTCGTATGAACGCAGTGTTTTATCAGTGTTATTTATATTCCTTAGAATCATGAAAACAACCAAAATTGCAAAATGGTTAATTTGGTTACAGTTCGTCAGCCTGTCCTCGTTTCTAATCTCCGGTAAGTCGAAGATGCTTCAATGTTTTCCATTTCGCGCAAACTATACTGGATATAACTTTATCAGCGAGCTTTTATTTTCATTACAATACTGAATCCTGACAGCCTATAAACTGTTCTTCCTAGAGGTTTGTCAATAAATCGTTTGTCAAAGTGTTGTTGCAGTTGTTCATAAACTGTACAAACAGTTGCAATCCTGTACTCAGTGTACTGTATATTAATCTTTAATAAAATGTCTTTTCACACTTGTATAATATTTACAATCTGTTTTTCAAAGGGTGGTGCTATATAATATCAAAACCACATTAACTATAGAACGACAGCAGCGTGATGTAGCATTTTGGTAAGACTTAATTAGGGACTTGCGTTCTGTTATCCGTACATCAGCCTTATGATTGTAAAGTAAATAATAACTAAATAGTAACGGACATACTCGGAGAATTCTCCCATGTCATTGAGGTGAAATTATAATCGATCAGTGAACTGCATCGGATATGTTGCAGGAATGAAACCCTATGGTTCGTGAAAGACACAAGGACTAAGTGCGACCAAATCCAACTGATTCCGCCGTGCCCATAAATTGCCAGATAAAACTTGCAACATGATAATTCTGTATGAAAGCCGCCGAGTTACACTACTGTACACAACTTTTGCCTAAAACTGTCGCATGCAACCTGCTTACAACTTGAGTTGTACTGTGAAATCAAACACACAACTCACTTACAACGAGGGCAAGTTGTATGTTGATTTACACAGTATACAACTCAAGTTGTAAGCAGGTTGCATGTGACAGTTTTAGGCAAAAGTTGTGTAGTGTAAATCGGTCTTCAGAAAGTAGAGAAAAGCGCAAAGCTAACAAAACACGCTTTCTCTTTCCAGAAGTGAACGCGAAACGGGCTTGTGGTAGAGGATTACTGAGGAATGTTACAATCCCTGCACACACAATGATTGCGCTCAAACAACGCAAGGCAAATCATATCACCATTGTATGTGATACAGGATATTACTTTAGCAAAGGAAAAAATACAAGGCATTTATCTTGTAGGATTTTAAGAAGGTTACCAAATAATCAAATTCCTCATTGCAAAGGTACGTGGATATTCTTTTGATCCAATACTGACAGTCTTGAAAAAATATTATGCGAAATATTGACTACTTTTCAGTATATATTCATGCGTTTTTGACGTTGATGATCCAAGGATATGGAAATCTATATGTTTGTCTTGTAACAAGTCTCGTAATCTGTCCTGTCAAATATCGTGTTGTTATTAGATTTGTGTTCGTTGTATAGTATTACTTAGAGTAGTTCATGGGGGCGCTGTAATTGGTGAAAACTGTTCCGTGCACCCTTCATATTATATGTTGTTGAAAATCAGTACTGTTAAATGTTGCATGTTTGGCAAAGTTAAATAAATAAATAAATATATTCCAAGGTTGAATGTCTTCAAGACTTTCCAATGTTGACCGTTTAGTCTACATGCAATTAACCTTATTATTGTTCACGGATTATAAGGATGTGGTGTCCCTCCGGGGTTAAGAAATGGCAGGGTGGATCTGTATCCTGCTACCTCAGTAGGATCTGTCGCAGTATATTCCTGCAACGTTGGCTTCAGTTTGAAGAGATCAAGAAGACATAGAATATGCGGACGTAACTTGCAATGGAGTGGTGGCAAATCACACATCTCTTGTCAAAGTAAGGGTCGTGTTAAAATATAGTTATAAATGGTGACTAGTTGAAATTTAAGTCTTGTTTGGTGGTGGCATAGAAATTAGCCTATCTGATCAGGGTTGATTTTTGATATGCTGTGGATCATAAATTTACCTCAGTCACATGGGATAAGAGTGCTTCTATGTTTGACTCTCTGGTTTGACTCTGTCAAACACCTGTGCAGGTTTTCTCCTGGAGCAATAAGTGATGAGTATCGGAGATAGAGTCAAATAGAAAACATTCTCTTCACATACAACTGTGGCGAAATTTATACAATCAATGTTAAGACTAAAGAGAGCGATGTAGTTTAATTCTCTTGTTCCCTTTCGTGTACACAGTTCTAAAGTTAACTACAAGCTCCTGCTCTGCAAAGCTTACTAAGAATATTGGCCGCGCTTTCAGTAAGCGTGACAGCGTAGAAGATATTGACCAACTGTAGATATGTTGTCACCCAAAGGAGCAAGAATCCATCATGAAAACCAAACACAAGACTACTCCATACAATGGAAGAATTAACATTATTTTCTCATTCTGATACCTACAGGTTGACTACCATCTTCTTCACAATACTACTGCTTAGTGAAAGCCATCTGTTTTCCTTTTCGGTAAGAGAATGAAATATATCAAGAACTATATTCTGTTTGTGTTTAGGAGAACGCTGTCCAAAGCCAGACATTCCACAAAATGGTCGAATATTTGGAAATAAATTCTTCATCGGCTCGACAGTGCAGTTTTCCTGCAACTCTGGATATACTTTGTCTGGGTCAAGGAAGAGAACATGTCAAGATGATAAAACATGGAATGGAACTGTCGCTGTTTGTCATGATGATGAAAGTAAGTTGTCTAGGATTAAGATAAGGTGTTAGGATTAGACTAAAGGGTGAGAATTGGGGAATAGTGGTATTTTCAAAACAATGAAAAGAAATTGGAGAACAGTGAGATTTGGAGAACAGTGGGATGTGCAAAACAGTAGAACATTCCAATCCAGGCCCAGAAAATATATTTCTCTTCCTGCCAGCAAAAATCAAAACAGATTTCACAGAACGTATAAACTTCAATCTCGGCAAAAGACAGTCTCGACTTACAAAACGCTTTTCGCCTTTTGCAAACAATAAGTAAATTATATAGCATACATAGCATGGCAAAAATTTCCGGCAAGATGTAAACAAATTTCCTGGGAAGATGTTTTGCTAAACATTTCCTGGCAGCGGCGCTGCTGGACATTTTCTAGCACTGCTCCAATTACTGGATCATGCATGGCTGGATGGCATGGAGAACAATGGAATTTTCAAAACAACGAAAAGACAACATTCTGATCACTGGATCATGACTGAATGGCATGGTGAACAATGAAATTTTCAAAACAATGAAACATTTTGATCACTGGATCATGACTGAATGGCATGGAGAACAATGAAATTTTCAAAACAATGAAAAGACAATGGAACATTTTGATCACTGGATCATGACTGATTCAAGGACTTTCAGGGATTTTCAAGTTTTGTACGAACCCTGTGTTCTACTAAGTAGTGTTAACAAATAACCCATACTTTGTGACAACTTTATCCCTTATAATCAATAAAACTATTGTTAGGTTAATCGATTATGTAACGGATTGACTGATACAATAATTGATACAATAATTAAATGATTGATTGGAAAACCCCAACCCTTTATGTTAATAGATTACTCCGAATGTGGTGTTAAACCATTTGATGCAAGAGCTCGAATTGTTGGTGGAAAAATAGCAGATGAAGGAAACTGGCCTTGGGCAGTCAGGATATTTGTTGAAGGTAGGTATATCGTCATCTTCCTTCACTATCCTTCTTCATTCACACATCACATTTAATTTCGATTTAGATAAGCACAGGTGTGGTGGAACATTAATCAATCAAGAGTTTGTGTTAACTGCAGCTCATTGTTTTGGAGCGGCCATAACCGATCTACACAAGTAAATATTAGCACCACATTATCATTAATATAACTAATCACTACTAGCATTATCATCACCACTACGATCACCATCGTCAAAAAAATCACCACTACCATAAACACCTTCATTACAACCATCATCACTACCACCATCATCACCACCATCATTACCACCTTCATTACAACCATCATCACTACCACCACCATCACCACCATCATCACCACCATCATCACCACTATCATTACCACCATCATCACTACCACCACCATCATTACCACTATCACTACCACCACCATCATTACCACTATCATAATTACCACCACCATCATTACCACCACCATCATTACCACCACCATCATTACCACCACCATCAGAACACTAACCTAACCATTCCCATTTTTTTCTAGTGTTAACGTGTCACTGCAAGACAGAAATCACAGCTGTCTTGCGCTCCACATTCATCATAACTACAACCCTAGAAACTACAGAAATGACATCGCACTGATTAAAATTCCTAAACTGAAACATTTCACACGAAACCAGCAAGCAATTTGTCTACCACGTGAAATAAGCATGACGGATATCATCAAAGATGGTAACCTAATGTATGCAGTTGGCTGGGGGAGAACATCACCAATCAAACCAGACGAACGTTCTGATGTATCACACTTATCAAATGATCTGAAACAAGTCAAGATACCGTTTAAAGCGAACAAATTCTGTGAAGATAATGTGAAAAAGAAGACTGCCAAAGCAATGGAGTGGTTGAAGGATATTTGGTATTTTAGCAATACCACACAGTTTTGTGCTGGTGACATCACTGGCCAGGAAGATACATGCCATGGTGATAGTGGTGGTCCAGCGATGGTATTTCATGTACATCCAGTAAGCGGGAAACGGCGTTGGTTTCAAGTTGGTATTGTAAGCTGGGGTTATGGTTGCGCACAGAAGGGTGAGGCTGGTTACTACACTAAAGTCTCTGCGTATGTTGACTGGATCAGCCAGATAGCAAAACTATCCAGCACAAACAGAACGCATTCGCTCGATCTTAAAAATAAAGGAGGGATGAATCCTAAATACAAAGGTGGGCCGCTGAATCTTAAATATAAAGGCGGGATGAATCTCAAATACAAAGGTGGGCCGCTGAATCTTAAATATAAAGAAGGGCTGGATTTGATCTTTGTGCTGAGAACATCAAGTAGTGTCACTGAAGAGAATTTTAAAATAGCGAAGGAGTTTATGAAAAAAGTTGTTGAAATATTTGGCGTTGATGAAAAGTGAGATGAAGTCAATACGTTTACAAAATTAGGATTGTATTCTTGGGTTTCATGACGGGGGG
>CACRXK020001918.1:0-15010 GCA_902702795.2 Paramuricea clavata | reverse complement strand
CCCCCCCCCGCCCCCCCGTCAGATTCACTGCAAAATGCCGTAGTGAAACCCAAGAATAGTTAGGGTAAGATTAAGGTTAGTATAGGATCAGCGAGAGGATTTGATGAAAATCAATGTTAGAATTGGAGTAATGATTTAGTTTGGGTTACTTTCATATCCTTTCAGAGCAAAGGGTAATGGAACACATATAGCCTGTGTCACGTATGGAACACGTGCTCAAGTGGAGTTCTCGTTTAACGATGCTTCAGTATGGACAAAAGAGAAAGCGTTGACGAGAATCGATAAAATCAAACATACACGTACGTACATTTCAATATGTATCAAACAGCTGCCTTATATTAAATAATGATCTGACCAAACTTAACTCAGAGTGACTGAACTTAACAGTGAGTTCTGTACAACATCAGATCACTTTCAGGTAGCTCACATTCAAGAACATGTACTACCTCTGCATGATCTAACCATGGTAAACTCAACAGTGAGTTCTGTACAACATCAGATCACTGTAATGTTGCCCACATTCAAGAACATGTACTTACCTCTGCATGATCTAACAATGCTTAACTCAGCAGTGAGTTCTGTAACATCAGATCACTTTAACGTAACTCACATTCAAGAACATGTACTACCTCTGCATGGTCTAACCATGGTAAACTTAACAGTGAGTTCTGTACAATTCAACATCATTCACTTTAAGGTAGCCAACTCGGCAATGAGTTCTGCACCAATATCTTCAAGGTATCCTTCATTCAAAAATACTACTGAAAATAATATAGCAACCTTACTTCTTATTTAGGAGGTGCAACAGCCACAAGGCTGGCCTTAGATATGGTTCGAAAAGTCATCCTTCCTTCTTCGAAGCGACCTAACAGCGTGAAGGCACTCTTTCTGATCACAAATAGAGCATGGAGTTTAGGGGGCTCTCCTAAGAAGGCTGCAGATATTCTTAAAAAAGATGTTGAAATATATGTCATAGGTATTGAGAAGAAAGTCCGGGATGAATCATTGAGGCAATTGGCATCGAAAGATGACAACGTGTTTGCCATAAAAAGTTATAAACACCTGAATAAAGTTTTGAATATGATTGTGAATCGCCCTGTCAAAGGTAATAAAGACTATCTGAATAGGTGTAAATAACAGTTTTGTGACAGAAAACTGTTAAAATATGTGATTTGATAACTGACAAACAACATATTTTCCTGACATTGGCATCGAAAGATGAAAACGTGTTTTTTATAAAAAGTTATAAACACAAGACTATCATCTGAAAACTGACAAAATATCTTAACTAAGTGATCAATGATGAAACAGCAAATATATTAGACAATTTCACTGATAGCATCCATAAACATACATTATGACCTTTTCTTAGATTACTCTGAATGTGGTTCCTCGCCATTTAAACCATTTGATGCAAGACGTCGGATTGTTGGTGGGAAAAAAACAAATGGACGAAATTGGCCTTGGGCAGTCAGGATATTGGTTGAACGTAAGTTTAAGCATATAGGGACTCAAAATAGAAATGCATATGTCCTAAATATCTATTATCTTTTGGGAGGTGAAATAAGTTTCGCCTGCAATTTCTATTTCTGGGAAAAATTTAAATTCCAATTTTCAACGGGTAGGGTAGACTATAATCAATAGCCTTCTTTCATTTAAAGTATAAAAAAAGATATTAAATAAAAAAAGATATTAAATAAAATAATATCTTGTGTAAACGGTAAGGTATTGAACGCCCAGTGCAAATTGTCATTTCCAGATGTTCAGGCGTAAATTATAAGCAAATAGTTTCACGAGTATACAAGGATCTTAATGTCCTAAATTTTTCGATCATAAAGTTTACTTATTGTTCACGCAAAATTATGCTAGGAAGGACACATAAGAAGTTCAGATTTGACTTCTACTACCCGTGACAATCTGGAGATGTATTCGTGATGATGATAATAAAAATGTGTGTGTAAGTTTAACTTAACAGCAAAAGATTTCAAATATTATGAACCCTGGCTGCTGGCTCACCGATCAAGATTGATTTCCATTTAGACAAACCAATGTGCGTTGGAGCATTAATTAATAAAGAGTTCGTGTTAACTGCAGCTCATTGTTTTAGCAAACCACAATTCAAGCCACAAATCAAGTCACATGAGTAAGTTCATGTTGAAATTAGTACATTTACCAGCATCATCACCCAGTACTGTAACTTCGTTATAAGTATGTAGTTACATCTATAATCGTTACTTTTTTGGTAACTGTAACTGTAGTTACTTTCTGGGGGATAGTAACTTCGAACTGGAACTAGCTACTTTTTTCCATTGTAACTTGTATCAGGACTTCAGTTTCACTATTTACAAATGATGGAACTGTAACCAGTTACAAAAATGCTGTCATAACTATTATCATGAATATCATAGTTATATAAATCATTATGATGACCCTCACCACCACGCTCATTACTGTTATCATTGAACATCAGCTAGGTCACGATTGATCTGATTTTACTCTGTCTATGATCATCAAAATAATCATCATCATCATGCAGTCATTATCATCATCGGTCGTTGTTACTATAATCAGTACCATAGCCACCATTATTATTATTTATCATCATCATTATAATCACCTTCATTAATACCACCATCATTAAGACCACCATCACTACCTTCATCTCAATGAACCATCACCTGCATCGACCATCACTACCATTATCACTAGTTCACTAGCATCAGGACACCATCACACAGTATTATCCCTGTCATCGTCACCACCATCACCCCAACGTCCATAATGACGATTTCTGTCCTCGCTATAGGGTAAAAGTGTTATTCCAAGACAAAAGACGTACAATGCTTGCAAGTCTTTCGCTCCACATCCACCCTGAATTCAACACAAGAAACTTCAGAAATGATATCGCACTAATTAAGATCCCCAAACTAAAACGCTTCACACGGAACCAACACGCAATCTGTGTACCACGTGAAGTAAACACAACAAACATCATCAAAGATGGCAACGAGATGTATGCAGTTGGCTGGGGGAGAACAACACCGCTCAAACCAAATGAATTTTCTGGTGGATTAGATGGATCAAAAGATCTGAACCAAGTCAAGCTACCGTTTAAAGCGAACAAATTCTGTGATGACAATGTGAAAAACAAGACTGCCAAAGAATTGAAAAGGAATAAAGATATTTGGTATTTCAACAGCACCACACAGTTCTGTGCTGGTGACATTACTGGCCAGAAAGATACTTGCTATGGTGATAGTGGTAGTCCGGGGATGGTGTTAAACCTTCATCCAGTAAGCGGAAAATGGCGTTGGTTTCAAGTGGGTGTTGTAAGCTGGGGGGTTGGTTGTGCACAGAAGGGAGAGGTTGGCTACTACACAAAAGTCTCGGCGTATGTTAACTGGATTGACAAAATAATTAACTCTTAAATTCAAACTGTTGTTCGAGTTTTATAGTTTTAAGATAAAGTTTTTTTAAATGTAAGTAGTATAGAAGTAAGGTTTTTGTGCTAAAACAGAACACAACGTTTATAACAGTATATAGATTGTAGTGAAAAATTGTTCTAAAGCAACTTTTTAACAAAAAACTTACAATAAGGTTTCAGACTTTGATATGTATAAGATATGGAGTTTTTTAGATCTGTACTTTTGTATTGCAGTATGTTGTGTGTAGAGAAATTGTGGTAAACTAATTTCTTACCAAAAAAATAATCCAAATATAGGGTACCGGGTATCGCTGATATATTTAAAGGTTGACTGCTACACTAAAGTTTCCGTGTATGTTGATTGGATTCACAAGATAGTAAATTACTATAAAACTTTTAAAACTATGAAACTTTTAAAAGTATAACGCACTTTTAAAACAAGTCTGACGCTGCTAAGCGACCCATATACCTTTCGTATATTACAAAAGGTCTATGGAAAAAAGCGCTTAAAAATCATATACTGTACAATAAAACAGTAAAACAATGGGAAAAATACTGTACATACAGTTTCATGGTCCAATCTTCTTGATTCCAAGTCGTCGTTTAATACCTGACCCCGGGATTTCCAAATGAACACGGTTTTGTAGTGCTTGTGCTTCATTAAGCAGGGGGGTGTGTACTTCACATTGGTCTTCCACTGTAGACATGGGCTTCCATACAAACTCTTCTATATCGGTGAAAATGATCAGAGGGCATGACATTGCAGTGTTAACTTTTTAGCCGCTGTTTTCCACTAGCGAAATTTGTCTTATAAGATTTTTAATAAATTCTTTTCAATTTTAACAATAGAACAATCGTTTCATGCGAAACAATTCGTTAGTGGAAAACAGGCTTAAAGGCACATTTCCACGCAAGAAGGTTTTCCGCGGAAAAAAATTTGTAAAATATGATTGGCCGACACCAATTTTCCGTCGGAAAAAAATTTTGAAGTTGAAAATTTTCAACTTTTAACAATGATATTTTCGGAATCTTTTCTGTTCGTGGAAATTTTTCTTGAATGGAAATGGGGCCTTAACATCTAAATGCATGTGCATGTGACTCAGGGTTGGATTCTTGCCATATGCAGTTGTTTGAGTTTCATCTCACATTTGAGAAGAATGCCTCAAGTTTGAGTTTACTACCAAACATAGTTATGGATGTTCTGAGTACCCTATCTGAACATTCACAACTCATCTACTCGTTCACATTCAGGAGAAGAAAATCGCACCTAAAATTGCAAGTGTAAACGAGCTTTCAAACTCATGTTATCGGATATACAAATAAAGTAGGTTTAGTTTTTACTTACTTTCTGGAAGATTTACTAATGCGTTAGTTCCACCAATACGACTCAAATCAACCAGACTGTTAGAATGACCGTTTCGTGATAATATATCTGCAACAGATCAAATTTAGACAAAGTAAAATTACATGGCGGTAGTGAGTGAATGAAAATAAGCAATATCAGACCAAGGTAGGGGTGAGGTGATGATGATCTTTCTTTGAGGCTGAAAGCTGGATTGGAAAGGACACTGTGTATTGCTTAAACACGACAGAATCTAAGGCTTAATACACTGTCGGAAATTACGTCACCTTGGCTAGAGAGCCTCGTTTTTGTGGTTGAGACGTTATAAGCTTGAACTAATGTCACATACACGAAGTCGAGGCTCTATTCCGCGGGAAGGGTGTACTACTAGGAGGGTGCCATACACTCCATGTCACGGAGCACAGCTAAGGTACAACGGTTAGTCTTTGTACGCGGACTTTCAAAAGCCTCAAAGCCGCAGATGTAGAGAATCAACCACAGCTCACTTACACGAGTTTTCAAGCTTCTTTTCAATAAGAGTCAACTCACAGGCTCGCTGCAACTGCTTGCAACCAATGACAATGCTTGACAGTTTGTCTTAATTAGATGGAAGCACTCGCAGAGAGCTTGCTAGTTGATTTTTACGATGAATGGAAAAGAGCCCCTATATAGCAGCAATGTAGTCACCCATCAAGCAACGTAACCCTCCACCTCTTCAGTAGCAGGCTTCACTGAGAGGCAGCGCGCTAACTATATCTACCACACCATGCTTTGTATAGATTATTGAAAGAGCAAGTCATGATGCATCCTCACCTGCAGCTGTTCCTAATGTTAAATCAAAAGCACTTTTTCTTCTGCCTACGTCAGTTACTACAGCGTCTCCATAATTAAACACCGAGTGGTTTATGGATTTCCTACATGAAACGTAAAGTACGTTCTTACAAATACTATGGGTAAAGAAAGATAGTCATCTGCGAAAAATAGTTAAGAATTTCAATCTTACCTTCTTAAAGTATCGTACATCACCTAGGAATAAGAAAAAATATTGTCAGAAATTGTGTCGCCTTTCTTACGCGCGTCTTCTATTGATAGGGTTCTCCTTATCAGGCGGTAACAGGTAAAATTTACCGAGTTTCCACGACCACTGATTACCGCATGGAGAAGCCTAGAGTGTACATTTGTTAAGAAATAATTAGTAATACGGTATGCAAAAATCCTATAAATAATCTATCAAGTATTGCTGAAATTCCAGACTATTAATTATTTAGCATCGATACAGATTGAATACAGAAATGCCCTATAGATGAAGCGAATTGTTTGGCGAAATGATCATGTTATTAACCCAGCGTGGGCCTGTGATTAAATAGTTAAAAATGCATTTTTTAAGGCGTGTGTTTAGAATATAATCTTTAGTATTCTATAAAAGTTTAAATCTTCCCTCAAAATGCAGGAAATGTCATTTCAGAGACTCCAGATTTCAAAATTTTCCGTGGGTATACCTCAGACCCCCAAGAGGTTTGTAAGTGTGGCTTGACCCACCGACCGGAAGTTGCGAATTCAAATTCCACTTGAGTCAAATCTTATTTTTGACTTTTGCATCACGTTGGAAACACAATTTATCCCTTCGCCTTCAGGTTTTACTTTAATTTTTTCATTCAATATTTTTCTAAGTGACTGAACGACAAAGTGACCTACCAACTGACCAACCCGTGCGGCATACCTGAAGTTTTTGATGTTGTCGACTTCTTTCTTGCAACTTCTCTGAAGCTTCATGCAATCTTTTCTTCGTCTCCTCCAATTCTTTTACTTTTGCTTTAAAAAATAAGAAAATTCTCCGTTGTTCTCTAAATAAGCATTTTAGACACAATATTGAAGGTACAATAGTGAAGATATTGGTGACCATAAAACTTACTGGATATTTCTGACTTGAGAGCTGTTGTTAGCAAAATGTTAAGAAAAACTCTCTACGTCCCAATATATGTATATATTATCTTCCTGTGTATAATGCTAATATGTATAAAGGATACAAGATATTTCTTGTTGTGATTTGGCAATGAGTTGTTCGTAATAATTTTCCAATTGAACATTTTTCTCCTTCGCTTTATTGGACACATACTCCTGGTACGTACGCTCTTGATGTGCCTGCGAAATACACATGAACTGAGTGAGGAAACACTCCAAACGTCGAAATTCTCCGTATATCTTTCAGCAGGTAGTTGCATCCCTACCAACGAAAGCTTGTTCATATTATTGGCACTACCTACACTAGCACTGACAGTTCAACATACACTAGCACGATTTGCATGTACAAGAGTGAGATGATCCGTTGAACTGGGGCGGAAAAAAATAATAAAGTTCATGTGCATGTAGTTCATCTTATGTGTATATAAAGTCGTATTCAAATCATAGGTGGAGCAAATTGAAAATGTATTACAGTATACAGTACCTGGTATGTCCAGAATGACAAAGCTCTAGAGCATATCTCCATGATAGTTTCAGGTCGTTGTCCAGCAAGAATCATCTGTGAAAGAAGAATATTTGTTATTAAACACAATCATGTGAGAATTTTTCCAGGCATGTCCAGGTATATTACGGTTTCTTCCTGTAGTAAACTGGATTAATAAAGGAGGATTCCTACTGGTGAACAACTTGAACAGTTTAGAACTGATAAAGCTCTCCAGTATAAGTAAGTTTAGGTTTCTCCCAGTAGCAACAATGGATCAACAAGGAGTACCTGTTTTAGATCCAGTTTATAGGCCTATAGTTTGTTTAGATCCAGTACTAGTCAGAACTGTTTCACAAAACTAGTTTCATAAAAAATACAGCAGTTTAATTATTAAACTATTTTCTTACCGATTTATATTGTTCTGAAGGGTGAAGGTCAATTCGTACAATGTCGAATTTCCCAGATAAATTAGTCTCACCTGGAAGAAATATATATGATGGTGGTGAACCCGAGTGAGGAATTCTAAAAATAGGTACGTTAGGCGTACATGTATCTGCGCAAAATGTTGACAGTTTGTGGTCATTGTTGTTGTAGTTATTATTAATGGACGATTGTTGGATAATAGGTAGTGGACAGATGTGTCTGTGACACACGACGCAAGGGACTATTAGATTATTAGTAATTATTTATGCATGTGAATGTGTTTATGTGAAAGCGGGTCTGCCATATTATCATGGCGAATACAGTATATTAAAAATTATAGCAAAACATTTAGACTTTGGTGATGCCAAGTCCTAATATCTGCAGCAAACAAAGGTTTTTAAACTACTCTGCAGTTTCTGCTATAAACAACACTCGATATGTTCACTGCACTCGACGACTTACACTAGTATCTCGTATATTTCTTATCTTACTCTGCTTCAGAAACATTTAAAACATATATACACTAATACAGATCACTGTGGTAATTAATCGCCTTACCGTTGCCGATTTACAGGCGAATCGCCCATAAATCGGCAACGGGCACAAAGTTTATATTTATTGTAGTCGAAGAAATACTGTTGTGTTACAAATTAAAACGTGGAAATACAAGGATTGTTATGTACACTTTCAACAGTATACACATAAAACCACTTTTAACACCAACACAGAAAAAAATAAAAAATATATTCTCTCCATCGAAGACGGCCATTTTGAATTTATTGAATCAGATAATATTTATGTGTTGGTGTTACAGTATATACTCAGGTGAATATGATGTTTGTGATGTTACTCTGAGTGTGCATCCACACCAGGCAAGCTGAAAAGTTTGCTTGGCCACGGTGGGAATCGAACCCGCGACCTTTGGGACACTATAGTCCAATGCTCTGCCAACTGAGCTACGCGGTCAAGTCGGTTCGAGTTGACGAAATTTCGGAACTGAGTCTAGTTCCTTCGATATCAGATTATCAGTGTATTCTAAGATATGATGATGCACACTCAGAGAACATCACAAACATCATATTCACCTGAGTACATACTGTAACACAAACACACACAAACACACACAAACACACACAAATATCATATCTTAGTCTTAGAATACACTGATATCGAAGGAACTAGACTCTGAGTACCGAAATATCATCAACTCGAACCGACTTGACCGCCGTAGCTAACATCACAAACGTTATTGTAGAGTAACAACACATTGATCACAAACATTATTGAATATAACAAATATATCCATCCAGTTACAGTTTTTATGGTTTGCAAAATATATAGATCAAAATAGCACACGTGATCCTGATCGCTGTCTCTGATTGGCTCTGGGCTAACAGAGCGGCAGATACAAAAAGTGTCCCCATATTGAATATCTTGGACCCTTGATGACACGACCACAGAAGACACGGCTAGTTTTAATACGCGAAGGGAACGGACAACTTAACGAAATCTAGTGTTAAAAGGATTATATTTATACTCAAAATTAAGCCTTGAAGTTTGAAAGGTTTGTTTGTAACCTAATTATACTGTAACACTTTATAGTCATATATGACTTCGCATTCTTTTCAAGTTATATTACATGTTTATAACACTTTCTGAAACCCACTAATAGAACTTTAATATACTTGTTTTAGGATGTGACAAAAAAGTCGAAAGTACAGTGGAATTATGGCCAACCTCGTTCCCAGCATGGCAGGCTTTATGGAAGGCCAATTAGAAAGTGAGAAATGGCTAGGACAAGGCTTTGAGGACAATCGTTTTGTACAAAGAGATCCAATCAGTCCTAGCTTTCATTGCCCTATATGTATGAACGTTCTTAACAACCCAGTGATGTGTCGAAACAACCAACACCATTTCTGCAGAGCATGTATCATCAAACATTTAAGAAATACCCACAACTGTCCAACATGTCGAGATGAGCTGACGGAGGACACGTTGGTCCAAGCACCGAGAATCGTGCTAGAGTATTTATCTGAGCTCAGAATTCGTTGTAATTTCCTCAACCGTGGTTGTCGTGATGTTATGAAGTTAAGTGATCTAGAACGTCATGTCAGTATGTGTGGCTTTGCTGCAGTGAAGTGTTTTAACGAAGGTTGTGAGGTCGTCATCAATAGACAAGATAGGTTACATCATGAGGCTGAGGTCTGTGAGTTTAGGTAAGCCATAGTAGATAAAAAAAACCTTGGTCTTGGATTATGTGGAGTTATATGATTGATCAATTTTTAAAAGTGTCAACATTTAACAAGCATTAAACAACTTATTATGTTTTTGATGACTCTGAGTGCATGTATATCCACACTGGGCAGGCAGAAAAGTTAACCTGACCACAGTGGGAATTGAACCCCAAAGTATCCCAAACTACAAAGGTCTCTAGTGCATAAAACATCCACTAACATTTATAGCTCAGTTGGCTCTGGCCATAAGAGGCCTAGACACCAAGCTTTGTTGTTGTTATAGTTTCTGTAGCAGTCACATGGGATAATGTCAAACTGGCCACCACAGTACTAGTGACCTTGCTATACAAATCCTAGCCTCAATTATTGAGTCAGGTTTTCCTGACCTCCGCCACAAATTACCCATTACATACTTCCAGTTTTGCGAAAACCTATACACAGTGTACAGTGTCATCCTCTATAAAGATTGTGTAGTCACTAAGCCAAAACACACAGACATTCCAACTCTCCTGATTTTACCGGGAGTCTCCCGAAAATTCATGCAATCTCCCGGTCTCCCGATTTTTATCAAATTCTCCTGATTTTTCAAAATATTCAGGAAATATCATAAAAAATTATAAATATACTGTTTTTAGCAACATAATAGTCTGTCTTGACCTTTTTTGAAGTTGCTTTATGGCAATTTATAGGATTACTTATAACAACATAGTCCCAAAATGCAGGAAACGCCATTTCAGAAGACTTAATTTTTATTATTTCCCCCCCAGAAGAACTAGATTTCAATTCACTGAACAGTCTCCCTAAATTTTACCTCCAGTGGTTGGAATGTCTGAACACAAGAATAGATACTAGACCAGAAGGGACACTCCTATGTGTTTTGGTGTAATATATTTTGGTGTAATATATACAGGTGTAATATATTTTGTATTATTTTAGACGTTTGCAGTGCCATGATTGTGTTGAGTTGAAGAAAGAAGTTAAGAATATGAATGCAAAGGTGGATGAGCTCAGTGATCAGCTGCAGATTCAACAGTTGCAGATTCCAGGTCAACAGTTGGTTAGAAAAAGTATCATCATCGCTGGTGGGCACAATGGAATGGGCTTCATCAATTCTGTGGAAATGTTCTCCTGGGAACAGAACACATGGACATTGCTAAATCCAATGTTGACATGTTGTGCTTATGCATCTGCCGTCACATATCAAGGTGAGGTCATTATCTCTGGAGGATATAATCGTATAAAGGAATATAGAGATACAATGGAAACAAGTTCTTGTGATGCATCTGTGGAATGGAAGATCTCTCCTGTCAAGCTTCCTCACTTATGTCGAGGGCATGCAACACTCGTGTATAAAGATAGCTTGATTTTGAGTGGAGGGATGTTAGACTGTGGACATATTAGTGACAAAATCTATGAGATTTCCATGGTCCCTCCATACTCTACAAACATTGTAACAACAATGCCCGAACAAAGATTTGATCACACTATGGAACTGTTTGAAGACAAACTTTTTATCATTGGAGGGTATGACGGTGATAAAACATGTGACACTGTCATGATGTATAATCCTGTTAGCAAAGAATGGAAGATGATGACACCTTTGCCTTTTCCAGTTGATGAGATGGCTGGTGTTATTTGGCAAAATAATGTCATTCTTCTTGGTGGAAGAGAAGATGAAACCTATACTACTAAAGATACTGTTGTTATGTACAATCTAACAACAGGGGAATCCAAATATTTGCCCTCCATGAAGTATAGTCGAGAAGGATGTGCCGCTGTTGTTACAGGCGATGTACTTGTTGTAATGGGTGGGTTCAATGATGAAAGTGGTTATGTTATTAAGTCAGCTGAGGCTTTCCACTTCCAGGAGCAGGTCTGGGAAGAACTACCAGACATGAATGAAGAAAGACAGTATGCAAGTGCTGTTGTCAAACCAAGTTAAACAGCACAGTTAATATGTTACAGTATATCCAAAATTGGACAACCTAGTAGAACAAAATTGTATCTTGTATAAACATATATATCAACCATTAATTATCACAAACTGTGCTGGGACATTGCAAATTGACCCACATATTTATATTGATGGAAGGATGACCTAACTTATGAGCTAAAAATTGCTAATATCCAATTGCAATTAATATTTACTTACAAGCTGGGCAAACGTAAGCTTTGTTAAACTCTCTAGTACCATCTTCATCACAAAATATATCTGAGTTATAAAAATTAAGAAAATTATATAAATCTATCATTGTAACCAGTATTTCTTTCTTATTATTTCCCACTTTTTATAAATGCAATTGTACAATACTTAGAAATTGCAATAATGTCAATATTACAGTGTTTACGCTTGTACAAAATCGTGTTTTTTTTTAACAAAAAGTACAAAAGGATACGGGAACAAGAAGTCACCTACAAAAAACAAGACAAAAATATGGATTTTATATAGCTTTATATAGCACTACAAAAAACAAGATAATTTGTTTAATTTTCATGGAATACAAAGATTATTTACCCAAGAGAAAGAGCTCAGACGTTTTCTACATTTTCTAAAATTGCAGAGAAGGTCGTTATCCATGTTTGCAATCTGACATTATCACAACTTTCGGGCTAGAAAACGCAAGAAAAAGATCATTTTTTTAGCAAATAAAAGCACAAAATTAAACACAAACACTGAAAATAGAGAATACTTACCTTAGTTATCGTTTCAAGGACGTACTTTGAATAAAATATAGCTATTTCTTCCTATTTTTTATCTTCAAATTTTGAAGGCAAGGTTTTTAAACTTCCCGCCATAGCGCCATCTTGCCACAGGTGCTCCAAATCAAAACGTCAAAAATCGTGGTCTTCGATTAGTAGGCAAATAAATGGAATTGAGAGTTGTAGTTTAAGTTCCTATGTCAACATTTCTGCAGTTGAACACCAAATAAAGAAATTCGGCAATAAACTTTCGAAGGGTTATAACTATAGAATAATATATGGGGTACCAGTCAGATATGTAGATTCACCAATTGAAATTTTTTTGTACGACAAACCAACACGTAATTACAAAATATAATTACAATTTCATTCAGAATTCTGACTGGTGTAGGACTCCAATTATCTCACTAATACACCCTTCGGGAAGTACTTCACTTTGGCCATAGAGGCTAGAGCCTCGCTTCCGTGCATGTGACATTCTGTGACATTAGTTAAAGTGCAATGTCATAGAAAAAAACGAGGCTCAAAAGCCAAAGTGACATACTTTCCCGAAGGGTGTATTGCAATACATTGTATAGAGTATAATTTAATAAGAAATTTAAAGATGGGTAGACCAGTGGTAACTTTACCTAAAACATTCAAAGTGGTACTCAAATGACTAGCTTGTCATACAACAACTCACCCATACCTCAAAACATTATAAATTTACTGTTAATTTGGTAAGTATTGCTCTGGACGAACTTGGACAAAGAAAAGAATGTCCGTCTAAATAATTTTCTTGAGTGTGTCAATAAAGCGGCAAACGGATCATGGATGAAATTTCTGTGCGTTGTTCATCTTGACAAATGATCTGTGTATGTGCACAAATACGCATTAGAGAAGCACTGGATATAGTTCACAGTATTTTAGCTAGTTCATCTGAACACACTGAGAGGGATGATCCGTCGAATAATGTGTCATGATAGATGGACCGTGTATAAATCGTGCCAATGTAAGATGATGAATAAGTAACATCTTTGAGAGGAAGCCAATCTTTCTTGGTCGTTCAGTTAAACGATCGACTTTCTCTCCCCAAAATGAGGAAATTTAGCAAATTATTTCAGTGGAATTGACGAATTGGGATTTAATTCACTTGCCTCGATTCAGCGTAGTGCATTAGTAGGTTTCACTGAGCACCATCGTGCAGCAGATGGTGTTCAACCTGCAGTTATCAGAGTGAGAAAATAATGTTCATTCTTTTCATTATATATAGTTTTATTTTCTGGCTGTTCACAACCATCTCCTGTTCTGAAACGATTACTGCATCAACCTCGTACCCAGAGCTTCTGAGAGCCCAGCCTAGTCCCTAGGCCTCTTAGTACGCCTATTTCGCGTCTCTTTGCATCCTCGTCCCCAGGCCCAAGCTCGGGCGGCCCTCACAGTGGCCCTGGTTCAGGCTGTTGATCTGCGTCGGAATTCCAACGCAGAGGCTTGGTCGCACAGCATATGCCTTTCTCCCTAAAAACATGGCGACCGCAATGAATGCAACTGTACGAGGAAGGCAGAAGCAATATATTTTGCACTTGCAAAAACAAATAATACTCAAATTAAGTTAAAGGAAGAGCAGAAAGAATATATTCGTCAAATAGTAAATGGAAGGGATGTTAAATCGTTGATATACCAACTTTTACCGTCCATGTTCGACTACATTAATTCGAGAAAAAGAAATATTTCTGCCGTGTTGCCAGAAACAATTGTGATCGTGATTTCCCCATTAAATGCACTGGTGGGCGACCAAATAGACAAGCTAAAAACTGACATGGGTGTTAAAGCAGTTGTTTTACGCCATGATGATCATGATCAAGAAATGAAAGGTGGGTACTATTAAAAATACTTCATTTTGCTATTTTTGTATATAATACATAATATGTATAGACAGTAAATAGACCCCTTGCCTAAAAACCAACTGGTTGGAAAGTTTATTGAAAATATAATTAGCATTAAGCAATCACTATTAAGTGTACTTGCCATGTTAGAGTCTTGGGGAAATGTTTCCCTTATTTTTCTGTTATCAGCAGCTGTATCAAAATGTATGCATTATTAATATAAATTTATTTGTCTTTCTATAGCTTACAGTATGTATCAACAAAGTATGGATGTAAGGCCTCAGAGGTTCGCCAACACATGAGGACAAAAACAACACTGTAAAGTGTTGCAAAGCGCAGAAAGGCAAACAAGAACAATAGTCAAAAACAGAAACACCAGGCTAGTTATTAAAAATATTATTGCCCAGCAAATTATTTGCAAAAGGGGCATATTCAAAAAACATTTAGCATATAAAAATATTTATTGAGTAATGTTACAAGTGACTTGTTGCTTGTTTTTAACTAGAGTAGTCAATAACTTATTTGAGGACTATGTTTTGCTCAAGGCAAATTTTAACCCATTGAGCCACAATGCAC
>CACRXK020001917.1:31466-48160 GCA_902702795.2 Paramuricea clavata | reverse complement strand
CCATAGATATCTTATATACACTAGATATCTAACCCTCGCTCGCAAAGCTGGATCTAACCCACGGCCGCAAAGCTGGATCTAACCCTCCAGACTAACCCTCGCTCGATTAAAATTTAACCTGCTGTTTCATGTTGATGTATAAATATGGCGTCAATTTACAGCATCAATGATAATTGTATTTAAAATGACAATATTTAACTGTTACTTTGTGTGTTTTTTTTTCTCAACCGCCAGATACATTTGTGTAACTGTGTAAGCTACAAAATAAAGCTAAACCAAAGTAATTTTGAGAGGAACGCCAAAAACATTATTGGTTTTGAACACTTTTCATTGAAAATATTAATATTTCTATAGCTCAAGTTTATATGTGGATATGAACGAATGCGCTTTCCACAAGTCCGCGTAACGAGAATCGAACCCACGATTAGCACTTGGCAAAACTTGTCGCGTTAGAGAATGAAGATATATTGGTTCCGGTCACTGGACTGATACAGGAGTGTTGTGTTGAGGTAAGAAGATACGTCATTGTTTGCAATGATACTGATCTGCCTTGTTGGAGTTTTTAAAGGTATGCGGGGGGGGGTTAACTAGGGCGCCTCTGATTACCATCATATGACCCATGTCTCCAGTGGCGTAACTACTATGGGCTCAGACCGGGAGAACCCGGGGGCCCCAACCCCAATGGGGGCCCCCAGGCTTAGGCGATAGAGCAAAAACATTGGCCAGGTCCTCTGATATGTTACAATGTCGTTTTATGACTATCAGAATTCTGTAAAATCTCTCCCCAAATTCCAGGAAATGGCATTTCAGACAGTCTAGATTCCGGCAAAAATTTTCCGGATGAGCATGCCCTGGACCCCCTAGAAAACTTGTGCATATACGGCGCTCGACTCGTGCCTTTGGCACTTCTACTAGGGGGCCTTCGAAAATTTTGAACCGGGGGCCCCCTGCTTTAACGTTACGCCACTGCATGTCTCATGACCATGGGGGGGGAGGGGGGAGGAAGTAAAATTTTGAATCATTGTGGTTGCATAATTTTACTCAAATATTTTAGTCAAAATTAATTTACCTTATTTCTATAGAATACATCTTTTCCATATTATGATCGTCTTTAAGCATATAAATTCCATCTTTTACATATTCATTATAACACATCTAAAAGGATGATAACATCAAGTTAATATTCTTGTAGAAAAATTTCCGTGTTGCTGTACAACATACGAATATTATTGAGTACATTGTCATTCATTTAACACGTGAAAATCTGGAGTTGAAGACCTATGGTGCTCTTACTATATTTAAAGTAAGTCGAACAGAGAATATTCTCAACTTTGCGCCCCCTATTTCCCAGAGTGTTGAAACATTGAGTTGTGAATGTGATCATACACAATCCAGTTTATCCAGAAGATTTTTGAATTGTCTGTAGCCTGGTTTACATTGTGAAACTTTCTGTAAACACAGTAGGAATGTACTGCGTAGGTAAATTCTAAGTTTTTAAAGTGCATATGACATGAAATTTCTTATTTTCTTAAATGAAAGAACTCTTTAAGCTGTAGTGTAACTTATTTTTCAGTTTCTTGTTTTGATGGTTTGTTCCAGAGATATAATTTGTTTGATATGTAAATGAATGTGAATATGCCCGCTAATTTATGACGTCACATTGGTTGCAAGCTCTTCAAAATGGTTGAATATCACTGCTATCATCCAATATGATAATTTCAAACTTCACTCACTGGTAAATGTGATGAAACACTGTAGAAAAACGTGAAGTGATATCTACAGTTTTTAAAGTTAATAGATTTATAAGTTGAGCTTGCAACCAATGTGACGTCATAAATTAGCGGACATATTCACACTAATTTACATATCAAACAAATGGAAATATCTCGGGAACAAACCATAAAAACAAGAAACTGAAAAATATATAAGTTACACTACAGTTTAACTGAAGAGTTCTTCATTTAAGAAAATAAGAAATTTCATGTCATATGCACTTTAACGATTTGTAAGAAATGTTTCAGGAAACTGACTCAATGTTAAACAGTGAGTCAGTTCGTTGAAACACTTTTTACAAAACTTAGAATTTCCTATGCAAAATTCCTACTGTGATAACTGAAATTTTGTGCAAAACAGGCTTATGATGTAATTTGTCCACGGATTATTTATCTTCGACGAGGGTACTTCGACGAAAGTATACTTCAGCGAGTGATGTCGGTCATAAATTTAATTTGTTTTCTTACAGTGTGCTGAAGAGAAAGAAACTCGAGACATCGTGTATGAACATGATGGCATTCTTCCGATCATGGACTTGCTTTCATTAAAAGAAAGAAATGCTTTGGCTGCGGCAACTGGCGCCGTGTGGAAATGTGCGCAGAGCGAAGAAAACGCAAAACGGTACGTTGGTAGGAATGGTTTACCACTTAAAGGACATTGGCAATAAAAAATTAGTTTATCTCATTCAAAAGAACTCTTAGAATTATATAAGAAACTCTATTACCGATTTGTCGAAATATTTAGACCGAAATTAATGAGCTGTCCGCCATTTTGGACCAATTCTTGACCTCATTAACTATGGTTTTGATGACGTCAAGAGTTGGGTTGACCATTCAAACACTCATTACTTTCGATGCAATGGAAGTGTTGATAAAACATTGCACCAATTCCTTTCCTCAAGTTGATCAATCCATTTGATAGAAAATTGATCAACTTCCTGTTACTTTTAGATGAGCCAATAAGATTTCGTTTCAGAACCGATTGATCAATAGGAAACACACAGGAAGTGAAAAGAAATTTGAATTCGTATGAATTGATTCAACTTGAGGAAATGAATTCATGCAAAATTTTATCAACACTTCCATTGCATCGACAGTAAACCATTCAAACACTCATTAATAAAATGACACACTGATAAAACTCATCTTCATTAGAAGTCCATCCTAATTAGTATTCTTCATATTAATGAGACGGCATCTATTATAGTCGTGTTTGAAGCTATTCAAAACACCTGTAGTCGTGTTTTATCATTTCCAAAATGCTCGTGCTGCGCACTATCATTTTAAATATGACAAAATACTCCTATACGCGTGTTTTAAATAGTTTTACATTGACGTATTAAAATAAGTGACGGTTCATCATTCAGCAAAACGGTATTATTTTCCTAGTAATAAATTACCATATATTTGCAAACGAGAGGTTGTTCATGCAGCAATATGCTTGATCTACGAGATCTTCTTCAGTTCCCTTAATCGGCGTTTAAACTTTCGTTTGAACATGGTGACTTGTTTCAATGCATCAAAATTATCCCACCTTCCATATCCCATCTTCCCATAAACTGCCCCTTAAAGGCACATTTCCACTCAGGAAAATTTTCCGCAGGAAGATAATTTTGTAAAATGTGATTGGCAGACATGAAAAATTTCAAATTTTAACAATGACATTTTCGGAAAATTTTCTGTCCGTGGAAATTTTTCTTGAGTGGAAATGGGCCTTAAGAATGGCACAGCAAACAAAAGCAAGCAAGCAAGCAAAGCAACTATAACTTACTCCTGTTTCTTCCAGGTTTCTTCATCAAAGATTCGCGCGAACAAATTCGCTAGTGGAAAACAGGCTTAAGCAAGCAACGTTTGTGTCACAACATGGACGTCACCCGAAGATTTGTATAACTAATTTTGGCGGCATTTTGCTTCATAGCGCTCATGTAAGGAAGAAATAAAACTTTTCATCACAGGGATTGAACCATTACAGTTGTGGTGGGTTCAATTTCTGTCCGCCATTGCAGAATTTTCCCTTTGAAACCTTGTCTCTGGCATACTTTATCTCAAACCTCCGAATGTAAGTCCCCTTGTATAAGCACATCATATTCACTTGCGATAAGGACATCTCAGCGAACGTTGCTAAGGCGATCTATAACAGTAGCGTTGATGCAGGATGCAAAATGTAAGTTAAAATGTAATTAGAGTTTGGGCGGATACGTAACAGGAACCGTGATTTCCCCTCGACCCATTAGTGTTTTATACACACTAAGGGCGCTTTCCATTTAATGGCCTGGCCGGTCAGACCCAAATTTTTGTCTCTGTATCAATGGAAAGATTTGGTCGATGTTTCTCAAATATCTAGCGAAAATGGACCTCATTCTAATTTTATCTAAATTTTCAGGTCAGATAAGTCTGAAGCCCAAACGTTTTGTGTTCCATTCAACAATTTGACCGTTCTGACCGGTCTGACAGTGCTAATGGAAAGCGCCCTTAGTTAGCTGCTCTGACAATAGAACGTATATAATGTCTGCATCGAGTTTCCACGAAATCTTCTTATTAATTCTATTAACTATGTTCTGAGCAAAAGAAATTCTTAGTTGCCAATTGAAGAGCTCTCGAACCGGAGAGATATAAAATATACTAAATATATTTCTTGCCTATACCCTTCTTTTAGTCACATCAGTTTTCACAGAACATTGAAAACTATAGTTAACAATCTAACCCGACCCGTGACTCGTAGTAGCAACATCTGTACCTGGCTTTGATATATCATTTGAAAATCTACGACATTCTTTTTTGTGAAGGATTTTCAAGCAAATGGATGGCATTCGGTTGCTATGGACACTGCTCAAGTCATATGACGATGAGGTATGTTGATTGAAATTAGGAACGGCATGTGTTTGTATTGTATTGTGGGGTGTGTTTCGAAGTACATACATTTTTCATTCTCCTTTCAAGGTGATAATCAACTCTGCGTGGGCTTTGTGTCTTCTTATTGATGACGATCAGGTATATCAATAATCAATAATCAATCAAAGAATTGATCAATCAGATAATTAGCTAATCAAACAATCGATCGATGAAGTCAATCAATAATTTAATTATTGAAGTCAATCAGTGAAGTCAATCAATATATCATTCAATCAATGGATTGAGCAATTCATCCATTCAATCAGTGAAGTCAATCACTCAATCAATAAAGTAATCAATCAATCATTCAATCAATAAAGTAAATCAATCATCCATTCAATCGATGAAGTAAATTATTCAATCATTGAAGTAAATCTTTCAATCATTGAATCAATAAAGCTAGCAAATCAATAATCCATTCAATCGATGAGATAATTATCCAGTCATTGAAGTAAATCAATCAATCATTCAATCAATAAAGTAAATCAATCATTCATTCAATCAACGAAGCAATCACCAACCTCGTCCCCAGGCTCTTTCCTCCACAAGAGGGAAGAGCCTGGGAACGAGGCTGGCCAATCACTCACTCAATTAAGTAAATCAATCATCCATTCAATCGATGAAGTCGATCAATCAATTATTCAATCAATAAATCAACTGATTGCAACATTTGTGTTTTCCTTCGAAACAGACTGACGCCGAGAACATTCGTTCTTTTGTCGGTGGTCTGGAAATATTGGTGAATTTACTCAAGTCTGAAAATCTCGAGGTTCGTGCAATGTCAACTGATAACTGATTGACATGTGTCATTTTATACTGAAGAGTGGACTAATTACAAGACTACTGGAAGTCATAAGTTATATGTTCCCATTAATAACGAGCAATGGTTAGATTAGGGTTAGATCTAACCCTTAGTCGTTTCCTACTACAGGTATTAACATCAGTGTGTGCTGTAATATCAGTGGTGGCAGTTGACTATCAAAATGTTGGCATTATTTCTGACTATGACGTTGTCCCTCTACTAGCTGAGTTAACTAATGTGGTAAATATATCGTTTGTATATTTATTTTGTTTATCAAGGATTAATACAAGCACTTTTAAAACTCAAAGTTCTTCCGAAAAAAGGACGTAAACTAAAAGCTGGTATCAATCCCTGGTTTATGTGTAAATACCGAGTACTTCTTCACTTCTTTTATTTCAAATATCAAAATTGACAAAAATATTCTTATTTATTTAGAAAGATAACCGGTTACGAAGATATCTCGCTGAAGCCATTGCAAGGTAAAGTCCCGTGGAAGAGTTTACTCGCCTGTGTGTCATACGACAAAAACATTTTTTTCAATCAACATTTCCTTCGGAATTTAATTTCTGCTTACAACTAAATAAAAATTTCCCATGATAATTTCAAAATAAACGAGCAATGGTTACGTAAGACGACTGTATAGTCAAGTTCTCCTTGTTCAAAAGCTGGTATGACTAAGTAAATTTTGAACAAGTTTCGTTGTGAATGAAAAACTTGTCAATTTTTGCCGTTCACACGACCAAGTAAAACTTGTCAAGGAAAACTGCCAATCAAGGAAGACGTAAAGCCATTAACGAGTATAGAGGAACATCGAGGGTATAGTGGAACGTCTTGAAACGTTCCTCTCTAAAATACCAGAACGGGAAATTTTGCTTTTCGAGTTCATACGAGGCTGGACCACAATGTTTGAGCACAACCAACCGATCGAATTCCCATGTGGACAAATGGAATCGGTTACTGAATTACTGTTCCGGTTTTCGTCTTGATCTCAAATTGTTTTCAAAAATACCGTACATCAATTAATTACCCTCTATTTTATATTTTTTATAACCAATTCTACTTATAAAAATTTCAGATGCGGTGTATTTGGTGATAATGCGAAAGCATTCCGTACCTCAGGAGCGGTATCCAAGATCGTCAAATATCTGTATATTGAAGACACTCCTCTGCAAGAAGCCACTGTACGAGCTTTGTACCAGCTGTCACGTGACCCGGCGAATTGTGCCATCATACACAAACATGGCGGAGTTAAGGTTGGTGCGATGTCTACAAGAAAAATAATGGAAATAGTGTGTTAGTGTGAGATTAGAAATCGCTGTTTTATACAGCATGGTTTTCAATTACGGTAATTCCGCAGTAATTGTTCCCAAAATGAGAATGTGCTGAAACTTCCCAGGCATGGAGTTTATGATATATTTAAAGTAAAATCACCCAAAAAAGTTGGGGTCATCGAACTCGTTAAGAAGATATGACAGTCACAATATACCACCTTTAGTGCTTTACCCCAATTTGGCGCCATCATTACGAGTAACAGCAAAATCACAACAGCCGGACATTTATTGACGTTTTTAGCGCGGATTTTGCTTTAGTAAACCTATCTTGTAATTATTTTTGAAAAAATATTGTGTTTTGAGCAAAATGAAAATACTAGCGTGTACAATTCTGATTCACAAATGTCTTTTCCACATTCTTTACATATCTTTCTTTGAGAACATGCATTGATAAAGGATTTTTTTTCAAGATCCAGAAATGATTTTTCTTTTAATTTCGGATATGAAATGTAAAATGCAATAAAGAAATAAATTATCAGTTAAAAAACGGGGATCACCGATCTTTTTTAGGGAATTGAGGCATTAAAACGTGAAATACAAGTAAATAAACATACTACAGACACAGGAACCCCAGCTCACTCTTGCATGCCTTTTTTGAAAACATTAATTTTAACGTAATTCTTTGCACAAATGTAAACAAAGATGTTTTGAAGTAACATAAAATTGTCATAAATTTTTTTTTTAAACGGTACGTATAATGGACGAAACTATAAGTTATAGGATGTGCGCAGTAAAAGTGCGCAATGCAAAACTGCGGAATTACCTTAAGCACTATCTTAAACAGTCTGTACCAGTGTGGGTAGTGGCAATAATGAGGAAGCTTCGGATTGATAGGGATACAACTACCTGAAAAACACAAGGAGAACTTCGACGTTTCGAGCGTAGGCCCTTCGTCGGAAGTTTGTTGTAGACTTTGCTACTAACTTCCAGCTTTCCGGCTCGAAACGTCCAAGTTCTCCTTGTTAACTTTATTCATGGTGAATAGCTCCACAGTTCTAAATTATTCTCTCCAGAGGTCCAGTAGTCGAGGCCCACAGTGTTACTACAGGAGGAAAATCTTTCTATAGAACTAAATATAAAACTTTATTTATAATGAATAGATCTAACAGTTTTAAAATGTTTCACTTAGTCTTAGAGGTACAGAAAGAACATCTATCATTGCCCCAGTTTTACAAAAGAAGAACTAAAATTATCGCTTGAATTAACCTATCTGGAACGTACGTCGCCTTGGCTATATATAGGGCGATGTTTTCATGATTCAGACCCCGACTTTAACTAATGTCACATACACGAAACGAGGCTCGCGATAGCCTCGGAAGGGTGCATTATACTGGGTAGCTGTATCAGTTCTACACTGTTCTCCCCAAAGTCCAGTAAGAGGCATCTCTTTTCTGAAGACTAGACTGTTTCGTAGAGTCGAACCGGAAGCACTCTTCTCTTCAACCCCATGACTTACACACGTGAAAGGGATACATACACTAACCACTGTGTGACACTCTCTTGTAGTTACTTCTCGAGATGGTGGCTCAGACGATCCTGACTTACAGGAAGCCGCGGCAGGCTGCTTGGCAAATATAAGGAAACTGGCAGTGATCGTGAAAGATACGAAGAAATCGAAGAAAACCAGTAGAACATCGTCAAAAATGTCCAATTGAAGTATTTTGTAGATATCGTAATAAAAACTTGTAAATATTTTCTATTTATTATATAAGGTGCATATAATTATTCTGCAATTCAAAAATTGAAGCCGTGATTGCAGACTCAGGATATTCCCATGAAATGAGAAGACTCGTATGTTTTCTATTTCTTAAACAGGGAACTTAAACATTAAGTTATACCTATTCCAAATACATTTTCAAACTATTCAAATGATGAAAGTTATTGTTGTTTTTAAGCGTTTATTAGCGAGTGGGAAACTCCAACATGGCCGACATCTATTCAAATGGGGGTAACCGCTGGAATATTCTTGGCTTCAATTTTACTAAAAGAGATGCGCTATCTAGTTTATATAAGATATCTATGATTCAGACCCTCTTAAACCTTAATCTCTGAGCGCGCAAGGGATGATGGGTTATTGCTTATTTAGACTTTAACTTTGAAATTTGGCTTTGCAAGAATATCTGAGACATATATAAGACTCACAAGAGAAAACATACTTGCTGCAAAGGCAAGTTTAAGGGTCTAATAGGTGAAAACCCATCATCCCTTGCGCGCTCAGAGTTTAAGGTTTAAGCTTTTGGAAGGACAACCTAAATTGCAATTGAATCAGCTGTAAACTTTCACGTTTATCAAAAATTCAAAAAATCTAATCGACTTTGGACACCACAAAAATATGTAGCACGGTATAGTATATCGTTTATTAACACACAACATTAATCATTACACTTATCTCAGTATACAAATTAATGTAGATAATCATTTAATGCAATATTACACTACATGCATGCAGAGAAGTTCTCAACTATAGAAACAAAGTTGAAATAAAATCAAAACATATACGGACGGATAAGCCGATGTTTACCTCATCTCATTCTTATCGAGAAATGACACTGGTACTTCACATTCTTCTTGCAAATGTCGCTTTAAACTGCAGGCAATAGCACACAAGGATCTGACAGGGTATCGTTCACCATTTGGTTTAGATACTTCTGCATAAACTTTGCTAACAAGAAATTCAGCGGTGTCTCTCCATCCATCCGAGTGTAATGCTCGTGTCTAAATTCTGCACTTTATTGCAAACAAAAATGCAAAAGCGGAGCATTCTTCTAAATTGGTGTCTTGATTTTGTCTTCAAATATGATGAAATATTTTTGACGCCCAGAGTCGATTTAGGGATAGTGCTATATCCAGCAGCTATTTCTCATCTTCTACGCCTTTCGGTTTAAGAAACACACGAGTTGTCTTCGTCGAATTCATTTTAGTAAGGACACTAATACTTAAAACGTTCATGAGCGCATGCAACGAAACGTTATTGGACTTAGTGCGCAAGTGGCATAATTTTCTATGCCAGGAAATCAATTGTTCTTGCTTCACGTCCAAGAGGACGTCGTAAACCCCGGAGAAAGCTATCTCAATCTTAATTTGTAATTCCATAGCCTATTATATTACTGGCTAGGTAAGTCAACCCTATCCTGCAGGGTGTCCCAATAAACCCAAACGGCAAACCATTGAAATAAAGTATTGTTAAAATTTGAATGCCTCAGAACTCTGCCACGAGTACATAAAAGCTTGACATAAGTAAATTTTATGCATAAAGAAACTGTTTAAAATAATGTTCGTAATGTAAGAGAAATTTATGTAATACGCAGCGTAAATTATTTTCATGTTAACAAAACGAAGTAAAACTCGTTGTTCTTCTCCCGAACTGATAATATGACTAACTTGTATCCGGCATTTTTACTAATTAAGTTATTCTCTTTTAGAATTTCAGTAAGAAACTGCTTTACATTCTCAAGAGCAAGCTCGATAACTGGGGGGGCGGCTCATATTCATATATTCGTGTTCTGCGTTATTAATTTCTTTTCAAATCGGTTGTTTTTATGGTTGTGAACACGAATATATGACTATGAGCCCCCCCCCCCCAATTATCGAGCTTGCTACGGCACTGTTTTTGGTACACGTGTGATAGTTATCGTGTACATACCAATCAAACATGCCCCAAATGGCAACAGCATTCCTTTCAATAACGTTCAGTAACCTGTAGTAACAGAATACGAAAGTAAATAAATTATAACAAAATGTCACACGTGTTACATTGCATTAATTATTCGACAAACGGCCTGGAGTCATTATTTAAAATGCCACTATTTGTAATTATTTTAAACGCAGTTGTCTTACAAGTGTTGTATATACTTATATTCTTGTCTGTTTTTAAAAGAATTTAATTAAAGCAATATGAAAAAAAATCCGCCATTTTGGCGGTACTGTCTGTCCTCGTAAAAGATTCTAGACAACTTTTGTACTAAAAAGTCGCATTTCGTGATGCGGAAACTCTCAAACGGTAGTAGAGGTAAAGACAGTACCCCAGAAATGGAAAAAAAATTGGCCGTGAGAAAGGCTAATTTAGCTTAGTTTAATAATATTAAAGTATTTCTAAAGTTGCTTGTGATGTTACTCTGCATGAGTGTATATCCACACCGGGCAGGCTTGAAAAATATGCCTGCCCGGTGTGGATATAGCCTACATTCAGAGTAACATCACAAGCATCTTATTCACCTGAGTACATTACTGATCAACACAGCAAATATTTCAAAAGTGCGGTTGAGCAAGTAATTCGATGACATGCATGATGCAATTTTATGATTCCATTGTGACACAATTCATTATCTTCATTGTGCATAGACATAAAAAAATGACGAACAAAGACTCGGCTGAGTTGCCAATGACAACATTTTGATTGATTTCGGGCAGAAAACGGTGATAAAAAACATATATATTGGGGGCACGATATAAGTTGTGCTAATTATACATCTCAAGAATATAAAAATAGTCGAACTGTCTTTAAATATGAGTTACATAAAAAACAATACGAGGAAAAACTTTTATGGAAGACGCATCTCTCAAATTTCGTTTTGGATAATTATTTCCTTCGTTATTCTGTACATTTTAACAAAACTGCGACCATTCTTGCTTACGCCAGACCAATTCAGGACCACAGACACAGTGACTTTTGAAATATCGAAAGGCGACACAACCGACAAAGTTTCTTCGAAAGATAACTCGACTAACGAAAACTCGCTTCTGTTTATCGCTGTTTTAACTCACTGGCGAAGATGGAAGAGAAGAGCGGGTATTCGTGAGACATGGATGACTCAGTGTACAAGAGACAAGGCGAGGTGTTTATTTTTTACAGATGATGTCGGGGCGAAAGAGAATGATAAAAGATTGCTGGAGAGTGAGATTTCGCGCAACAACGACACGATACTAATGCCAATGACAGGTATACCTGTGTTCGACTTATGTCTTTTACTGATTAAATTGCAATATGAATAACTTAAATGCTTGTGTCTTGTGACAGTAAAGAGTTTTAGTATGTATGGAAGACGTCAATTAAGAATGAATGTCAGCAAAACAAATTGTTAAATATAAATGACTTCATTTGGAATCTTGAAGAATCATTTCTTGAATCTTTTCATTCTGAAAGCTTTGAAATATAATACATTTAGCTATACGTGGTGCTTCCAACTCTTCCACAAACAAAAAGTATTATATTTGAATCTTGTCTGTTATTAACCATTAATGCATCGAATGATTTAGTACAAGTTTAAAATGGCAAGAAATGAGTGTTTTACTATTAAGGAAAGTTCTACCGAAGGGACTACTCATAAGAACCGGACCAGCCCGGAGGAATCGTGTCACGAACATTTTTCCTGACCATGCATCAAAGGTCCTTTGTTACTGGAATCATCAAACTAAGTCAATTCAACTTTGAAATTTCATTTTGGTTGTTTATCGGAATTTATTATCTTTATTTAACAAATCATACCAGTTAACCGGACCAGCCCGATTCCATATATGAACAGCCCCAAAGTCTGTTCGGAAAACGACCTATCACGGCTATAAATAATAGCATTGAAGACCGTGAAAATTAAGATATTGATATTTTATGATTATAGTAGTCCGTACATATTTTTGCAGTAAACGGAGCCTGGATGACGTTTTACTTACCATTTCTTTAAATTCATGGACACTTTACCAATATTCTTCATTCCATGTTCCAGATTATTCCTTTCCAAAATGTTCCCTGCAAAAACTTGAATGACAAATAATTATAAGATCTGACCTACAATCCAGCCCAATTGCAAAAATACTATAAATGATATAAAACGTGAGCTTAGACGCCTCCCCTCCCCCTTGCCATTATAACATTGATTCGCATTATGAGGTACGCTTGTTATTTAATGACAACTACGATTCAACATTAGATCATGGGGGGGGGGGGGGGGTCTCGTGAATTGAAACAACTCACTGAAAGTGTGCAAAGAATTTGGGCACTGATTGTGTTGTATTAGGGGTCGACCAATAGTTATCCCGGGGTGGTGATGGGGATCCCCAAAATTCCACTCCCTCTCCCAGGATATCTAATGATCCACCCTTCAAATATTTACTAATCTCTTTACTTTTAGAAGATATGTCATTTGCGTTTGCAGCCCGTCTTCTCTGGATCTTACAGTGGGCAGTAAACCACAGCAACTTTGAATATTTCTTGAGAATCGACGACGACCATTTTCTATGCATAGAACGTTTACTACACGAGCTTCCATGGCGACCCAAGAAAGCCTTGTATTGGGGTTTTGTACATTGCAAACCTAAAATAGTCCGGATTGACGAGGCGTGGCTTATACTAACCAGAGATTTGGTCAGTGAAATATTGAGTAAAATTAACACTACTTTACCATGCCACCCCATTGGCGATCAAGCTGTGGCTATGTGGATGAATAACAGCACATACAACGTCACTTATTTCATGGATAATACAAGAATAGTACATAAAACTGCGGGTCATGATACAAAATATTATACCAAAACAGTTTGTGAGAAATTTATCAGCCTGCACGGTGTTTTCGATGTAGAAATGCGAAAATTATGGCTAGTTTGGCACAAGTTATATCGAGCGAAGTTGAGCTCGATGCCTCGGTACAAGATAAGTCCCATTCGCAAGTTTGAAAAATTGTGTCCATATTCGAAAGTGTTTTCAACAGATGGGTTTTATCCAGAGTATAGGTTTGAGTCACGGCTGTGTAGACTGAACCCGACTTGGTCGATAAGTAAGAGCGTGCATCCAGGACGAGAGGAAACTGGGGAGAGATACTCATCGTATTAACAATGTCATTCTCGTTCTTCTTTCCAGCAATGTCATTCTCTGTCATTCTTCCCAGCGATATCCAAGACTACAAAATTTAATGTCTGCAAAACTTGATTGAAATGCCTGTTGATGGATAGCGTGCTCACGAATCTATTGGAAGCGGGCATGAACAAAAAACACTTTAAATAAAAGCACAACTTTTTGGAAGCGTGCAAAGACTTATAATTATATTGGGGAACCGTCATTATTTAAGGTGGGGGTGGCACCAAAGCGAAATGTTTTTCTTGGAAAAAAGTAAACCAACCTAAAATTTCTACCGAATTATCAATTAAAATAAATACCCAGCCATGGCCAAAATCTTTACAAAAAAATACCATTCAAGCTGTCACACATGTCCTTTACCACTTCTGTGACATTTGTGTCTGCAGATAACTGCTTGTGTCTGCAGTCTAAAGTTTCATGTTGTCTGCACATGTACTTTCTAGTTGGAGACACCATTAATTTTGCCTCCTGACAAATCGGAAAATGATCAAGATAGTAACTCTGAATGATTTGCATGTTGTATTGACATATGACTGTTGATAGTTTAGTCTTCAATACTTGCGCGAGTCATGCTTTGGAAATAAATTTCTATTCCCCAACCGTTGAGTTGTTTTGTTTTTCACTTACCCAACATTTTACTCACTTCAAATTTTGTTTATCCAACCCTTTTCTCTTCGGTGCCACCCCCCGCCATAAATAATGACCGCGGTCTTTAATGTTTTAAATATTACATAAAATACGGTTAGTACAGTACTACAGTGTCCGCAATATGGCTGTCTTACCACATGATATATCAAAATTTCTGAAGAAAATATTAAAATACAAAGGTAGCCCCGTCCACATTGTACAGGATTTTTGTCCTGGCTTAATTGTAGATTAATATTAGAAATCTATAAAAACTCCATGCCAAAACTGTATCACAAACTGACTGGTGTAAAGGATGAGTTATGTTCAAAGTAATTATATCACCTAACTGCAAGTTCATTCAGAAATTTATTTATGAAAGTAGACTGAGATGGCGTTTCTTATGCGAAATGCTGGCACATATTACATTCCCGGCATGTTATTTACCGCCCATAATATATTCGCTTCATTGTTCAGGGGTTTAGCAAGGCCAAAGTTGCTGCATTCATTATAACCCGTCGACCCTGGCCCGGAAGAGTTGAATAATTTTGCTGGCTTGGTAGGAAAATCTTCTGGAAAACGAACCATCCAGTACCTGTCATTGCGCTTAAAACTAATTTCAACTGCACCAGGACTATCCTTGGAAGTTTCAAATTTGAACGCCGAATCGTATTGAACACCATACCAATACTTGAGGTCATCATGAACTTTCTTCAAAACAATCTCACGTTCAGACGGTGTTTGTTCTTCATCATTCTTACTCTTGTGTGGACCTGCCTTGCTCCCTGCGGAGGTACCGGGTTGAGATGTACAGGTGGCATTTTCAGGGATAGTATTTGATTCTTCGGGTGGACTTAGGCAAACCAGGGATGAACTTTGGTTAGCCTGCATTTGGGTTGGATTGATGTTGCCATCCCGTTTAGAATTCAAACCCGTAATTCGTCGGTTTCTGGTATATCTTAAAGAAGCTCCACTGTGATTGGCTATCTTTCCCAAAGTAGTAATTTCCCTTCTTGGCTGATATTCTTTTCCCTCAGCTCCCCACGCAATTTCTGCCATAATTTTAGCATCAGTTGAGAACGGACTGTCGGATTCTAAAACCACATACTCTGCTTTTTCGTAGCGTGTTCCGCCGTCGGTGAAGAAATATGGAGACAGTTTAATTGTATCGCCGTTTTTAATGTTTGCAATGATAACCAAAAATTTCGAAAAGCCTCGAGGGAAGTCACGTCTGATAAAGCGCTCCTCTTCAGCATTGGGTTTGCTCAAACTTAGACTGTGGTGGGAACGCCATTCTCCGATATGGCACGACATGTAGCCCTTGTTGACAAAGCGACCAACACGTTGCATGTATTCCATATCTTGATGAAACGAGGTGTCTGTTCGTCTGCAACGCTGGCCAGGGCCAAGGACAACATGAATTACAGCACTACCCGAAGTCCTCCACAGACCGAACAAATTTCCTCCTGTTTCGATATGCTGATGTCTGTAGACCTCAACACACATGGCGTTATAGTCATCCTTATATATGTACACCTTAACAACAATTAATGCAAAATGAATTTATCACTTATAGTCCACTAAGATTCTAAGAACACTCTGGTTAAAATTTTCCTGGTTAACTTAGAAATAGCCCATAAAATGGTATCTCTCTCTAAGAGATACCATTTTACGAAATAAAATTCGGGGTCACCGATGTCGTTTTCGAGTTAACTTACTACATTAAAGCCAAAATATCCGCCATATTGAAACGTCATTGTTAACATAGCAACGGCAGTGCGTTATTTTTGTGAAAAAATCGAACCTATTAGATGTTGTTTTACATCAGTAAGATACTTTTTGTTTTCCAACAAGTAATAATTGTTCAAAAATAAGGTTCTAAATCGTAAATCGTTTCCATTTTTTTAACTGTATCGAGCCACCTTAAATTTCCTGGTTATTTTATCTCATTTTCCTACCATAGTCTGAATAATATAACCAGCTAGGAATCTGGCTATATTTGCGGACGACTTCCTGGTCAAATTAACCAGACTATGTTGGGTGGATAAATAACCACTGATTCAGGGGCCTCGTCCTAGCCAAATATAACCAGATTCCTGCTTACTTTAACCAGATTATGGTAGGAAATGAGATAAAATAACCAGGAATATTAAATATTAAGTTTTTAACCAAAATAGTGTATTAGTGTTATTTCTAAATTAACCAGAGTGTTTTTCGAGTGTAGTGAAAAGAACTATAGGGTCTGATTCCAAGGAGTGTTTTCAGGCCTGGTTGGCCAAGCTAAAATAGACCTTTCCCCTTGTGAGTGAAATTTTGATCTATAGATATGCCTGGACAAAAATTTCATCACAGCTTGAAAGAGCACCACAAAATTAGTAATATTCCGAAGTTTCGTTGCGAAATGTTGTAAAATGCGGATAATATAG